>BQNB010018145.1:0-54621 GCA_026074375.1 Tanacetum coccineum | reverse complement strand
AGATTCAGTTTAATCATATTTTCTCCCCTTATCCAAAATGTTAATCCCTTGATATTTTGGATATCAATTGATTAAACATTCGGGGACAAAATGTTACACAATATCTAAACAGGAACATTTTAATGCTCCCCTCAATATTTGAGGGTATATAAGATAGTGTTGAGTACAATAATTTGAAAAAAATTGAATTTACTAAGAAATTCTTGAAAATTTTGTACTCGAGCACTCCTTATTTTCACCATAAGTCTACACTACATATATACAAATTTACAAATTTATATTATTTATGAGGTTTGACCTGAGTGATGAGAACATCATATGATGGAATCATATGGTTCTTTGTAGCATCCGAAGGTCTCCTCCGTAAGGTCTTCCACCAACAAACTTTTCCAGACTACGCATCAATCTTCTATCTCTGAGTTTCTTATCAATGGCATTTATCATCACCCGAGCTCTCTGCTTGTCTTGTTTGTTCCATTTTCTCTTTGGCAAGTACTCCATCTGAATCCCAGTATCAATATCATTAAGAGCGGTGCGAACATGGTTTAGTGTGCCGTCACTGAACTTGTGAAGTTCATCAGTGCGCATCAAACGATTTCTGTCCATGTCATCTTGATAGATAATGCCTTGGATATCATGGTAAGTAGTGTAGGGAGTCATTTTTCTGAGATCTGAATGGTATGAGTCTGGTATTGAGATATTTATCTTCTTCTGGTAGCTTTCAACTGCCAGTTGTAGATCCTCTACACGTTCTTGAATGACAATGCATCTCGTGTACATTCTCAAAGCCACATTTAGTGCAAATCGTTCATCCAAATTGAGGTTGGTCAGCTTACCTTGAACAAGAAGAAGTAACATATCTTCAATGTCTTGGCGACGAAGTCTTTTGAAGTCGCCTTCTCGAAACCTGTACAGCTGATCGTCCTGCCTTCGAACAGTAATCTCTTCCAAATGTTTGTAACCAAAGAACTCCATGATCTTGAGACTGGTAACAGCAATGATCCTGTGTCTTGAGTAGACATCTTTTGAAGTTTCCATGTTGGTAGCATATCCATAGAATCTCTGACGTTTTGGTCCCCAGTGATATGTTCCCCAGTAGGCATGCTTGTCGTAGACAACTTGTGCCGGACTCCATATACTTCTAGGAACTTTGTCTTCAATCCATTTAACATGACCGTAATCAGCAGCCTTCGTCTTGGTAAGTGAGGTTGTATATTTTTTTGAGCACCCTCCTTTTAGATATTCGAGATCGTTGTTGATGAAGTGATTCCAAGCGGGATAACTTGACGACCTTGTTCATTCTGAATTAAAGGTAGGGGCTTGCTGAGATCATGGGGATACGGCTTCCCTTTAGGATTATGCCAGTCTAATCGATCATTGGTAGCCTTAAAGACTTCTTCCAAGTGGTACTACTAGTTTCACTAGATCTTGCGCGTGTATTTAATAGATGGTAGATTGGGCCCGTCAACACTTCTTGAGTTAGATTATCAATTTTGAGTCGGTGCATTATGAAGGCAGAGAAGTCGATGGGAGTAGCCAAAAACTCATTAAACGAAGATTGAGTGCCTGCAGCTTGAGCCATTTGTATGATCCAAGGTTGAGGTGGTCGGTTGTCAATAGTCTTTGTTTTGTGCCATTCACGATCAGGAGTTGGAGGTCCTGAAGGATTCCTATGCCATACATCCTCATTTAGTGCTTCTCTTACAGGAGATACACCTTCATTTCCTGTGTTGAACTCTTGATGTGGTTGATCTTCCAAATCAGCAGCCTTTTTGATCATGATCTCTGCATGAGTTAGACTTGCCTGAGTTTTGGTTAAGATTTAGATGCACTTTTTGAAGAACTTGTGGACTTAGACTCCTTATTTTTCGGGTCTTTTGATGACTCAGCTTCTTTGCCTGATTTCCTTCCTTTCGACCCTCGGTTTGATCCAGCGGAGGGGTCTTCATCCTTGTCTTGATCATCTCATCCTCTTTTCAGTGTAACAACATCACCATATGAGGTAATGATGTCTTTGTCAGTGTTGTACGATTCGACTAATGCATTGTAGAGATTCTTTTGAGTGTTTGATCTGTCTATCGATTTATTGGTCTCTATTTTATCAATGAGAATCTTCTTCAGTTCAAATTCTGACAGTGAAGTTGCTACTACGTAAGACGTCTGAGCTTGATTGGTTGATCTAACCAACACTTTAGCTCCCAGAGATTGTGTTACGTACTTCTCAATCTTTGGCATGATCTTGGAGACTTGAGCTTGAACCTGCTCCTTGATTATTGCCTTCATGGTTGAGTCTATCTGATTAAGAAATTCTTGATTCTCAGCTTGAGCTTCTTCTCTAAGCTTGTTTATTTGTAGCTGAACAACCACATCCACTGCTTCTTTCATCTTAGAAGCAATGTACGTATCAACAATGCCCGAAATTAAAGAGACAGCTTCAGCAAATTGACTTGTTTGCCTGAATTCAGACATTTCAGATTCCAATGTGGATACCCTTTGATCAAACTAGAATAAGGATGCAAAGCTAAGAATTTCTGGCAAAGTCATTGTTGGATTAGTTGTTGTTGTTGTGGAAGTTGGTGTTTGTTGTAGAGGTTGAATGTTGGGAATAGGTGGTTGAGGAATTGTTGTAATAGAAGAAGGTGTCTTTGAAGCAACGGAAACTGGTACATTGACGAGATTATCTGACTGAGTGTCTTGATTTAAGATTGAGTCAATGCCTATATCTAGAGAAGGATTAATGAACTTTGACACCAAGTCTGATGAAACAGAAGAACTTTGTTGTTGCACTACTGGAGGCACAGTTGTTAGAGTCATATGAGTATCTTTCGTGTCTTGATTTGCTTGAGCATCAGTCATTTCAGCATCACTTCTTTCCAGGTTAATATTCAAATCTCTGTACAGATCATCTTCTTCTTCTTCCTGTTCACCTTCCTTATCCTTATCATCATCCTCTTTATATTCTTCTTCTTCTGTGAGTTCATAGTTTGGTGGTGTTGACACTCTATGATCAAAAGACACTTCTTTATCATTTGCTTTTTCTTCTTCTTCTTCCTCTTCATCTGCTTTATAAGTTGACAAGTTTAGATGAGTAAGATCATCTTCGTCATTATCTGATTTAGTTTCTTCACTGTCATCATTCCTGTCTAACTCTTGTTCAGCATCTTAGTCATCTTGACTAAATGTCCAAGATTCTTCTTCACTCTCTGAGTCACATTTGGGTACATCGAGAACCTCTGGCGTGACACCAGCTCCTTCATTTGTACTAGTGACCTTTTGTTGTTGCTTTATCAAGACGTGCTAGGCTGTCAACTCATCCACCTGAGCCACTTGCGTGAGAGTTGTGAAATTGAGGTCTTGCTTCTTTTGGTAGCCAGCTTCATTTGTTCAGCTTCAGTTAATGTAACCTCAGATAATACATTTAATCCTTTGGCTTTTGGCATCTTTGCAGGTTGCTTCTTCTTGTCAGATTTAGCCACCTTAGCTAAAGTCTTGAGTGTAATACCTTTAGTAGCTTGAACAGGCTTCTTCTTGGGAGATGTGTCTGAATCAACTTTCTTTCGAATGTACTTGGGTTTTGGAGCTTTCTTTCCAGAAGCAAAAGCATAGTATTTCTGGTAAGCTTTGGATTCCAACATTGTTTGGTTTGTTAATTCCTTTGGGAGAATGGTACCATATACTTGAGTAACTTCATGCCTGGAGATACATCTCATAGAAGTAAACAGGGTGTCATCTCGAGCAGTATGCCAAAATATCTTGTTTCTCCTTGAAATAGACTAATCCTTTGACATGAAGTATCAAATGATGATCTTTGTGAATCTAGGATATGACATCTTGTTTGTCTTCTTAGAATCTTTGTTTTCAATCTGGAACATGAAATCTTCCCAGAGTAGATACACATAGTCAATATTCTTCTTATGGAACATACCCAAAAATATTTGAGCATGGGACAAACGAATCTTGTCCATTCCATTTTCTTTGCCACTTAAGCACTTGTTGATGACGGTAGCAAATGCTCTCCATGGTGATGTAAGTAGTCAACATTCACATCAGTGAGATAAATGATATATCCAAAGTGCCTAACATCTCTAATGAAAGAGAGAATATCATGTTCCAGTGGGAGGTCTTCAAACTTTTGTCTTGGAATTTTAGGGCAAAACTGGAGAATTTCTATGAACATATCAACATCGAGAGAGACTTTCTTCTTGTTTATCGTGAATCTGATGGATGACCTATGAACAGAAACTGTAGCCTAAAATTATTGCATATAAATAGCAGGAACATCTGCAGTGATCAGGAATGCTTGGTAGAAAGGAGTGAGTGCAAGAGCATCTAGCACCATTTGAAATGTAGCTTTTTTTGGTTTGATGTCTGTTTTGAGTCTCATGTTGCATTTCGAATCAAGACGGGTCGCAGGCAACCAAGAGCATATCAAGGGCTTTCTGGTTGAGCTTGAGTGGTATTTGGATTCTACTAAGATTTGACCAAAACAGTTTATATATATAACCAATTTTATATATAACACACTATAAGGCCTTTGATTGTTGAATACTTAAGCTTGATCCATGTTGTGATATCATTTAAATGATTAGGCTCATTAAGGAATTTAGCATGTTTGATTAAGATCTAATCATCTGAAGGGCAACTTAATTGGGCATAATGTAAAAGGCATTAAGACAACTGAAATAGTGCTATTTGGAATCCTATTCAAACTAGCTTGTAGAGAATAAAGTAACGTAAGACATGTTCAGATATTCTTGTTGAACCTTGATATATAAGCCTTACTTAACCTTGTTAGATTGCTAAATCTAATCCAATTTTAATTAGTGCCTAACTTGATTTTTAATTGCCTTCAGAAAAAATTCAATCTTAAAAATCCTTAAAACCTATTGCTAAATCGCCTCCTATTAAGGAGTGTTAAATCACCTCCTAAGTAGGGTTGTTAAATCACCTCCTATAAAGGACTAATAATTCGTCTCCTATTGGAATTGTTAAATCGCTTCCTATATAGGATTGTTAAATCGCCTCGTAAAGTCAAGTTGTCAACTCGCCTCGTGAAGCCAAGTTGTTAACTCGCCTCGTGAAGCCGAGTTGATAAATCGCCACTTGAAGAGGTGTTGTTAACTCGCCTTCTGAAGGGAGTTGTTAACTCGCCTTCTAAAGGTGTTGTTAACTCGCCTCTCAAAGGCAGTTGTTAACTCACCTTCAAAAATCACATCACCACAAACTTAAAATTTTAACCAACAAGACTTGTTCATGTAGCATTCTTAACAGATGAATAATACTTAGGATCAATTATAACAATAATTAGCCATAGATTTATCAAAAACGATCAACAACGAGTACGTTTAATCATTTTCTCAGATTCATGCAAGAATAAACAAACAAGGATGAGGATTTAAGGCTTAAACAAATTCAAGGAAGTAAATACAATCGTCTCCCCCCCCACCCTCCACCCCCCCCCCCCCTCCCCCCCCCCCCCCCCCCCCCCCCCCCCCCCCCCCCCCCCACCCCCCCCACCCCCCCCCCCCCCCCCCCCCCCCCCCCACCCCCCCCCCCCTCCCCCTAGCAAAACCCTAAACAATTTCAATAAATCCTAAAAACCCAAAATTTCGCAAATAAGAATTATCAAGAACACATTCATATGATAACCAATCACAAAATTGTTTTAATCGAGTGTTCTACACTCATAAACAAACAAGACCCCTCATTCAATTTGAGATTTTAATCACTTTTAATTTTGACTAACCCTAATTCAAGATTTAGGGTTTTCGAGATCAATTGTAGATGAAACTTTAATTCCTTTGAGACATATGTAGTTTAGGAAGTGAGGAACGAGTTTCAAGTTATACCTTTCGCTTGATAATCACTGGAAATGGAGAATGAGAGTTGGCGATTTCGAATGGGTTGGGAGGAGGGAAAAAATTTGCTAAGTGTGTGTTTGTATATGAAAAAGACCGGGTGGGTGAAAGGGTTATAAAATGAATTTTGTTTTTGACACTTTTGCCCCCTCTAGTTTGATATCCTATGCATTTGTTATATATAAGATCTAATAGGCATTTTAAGTTTAACAAATGACACATTTAGTCCCTAATGAATTAACAAGCATACCTAGAAACTTATATTTGCACATATACTCCCTAAAGGCATAAACACATAGCAGTTAAGGCTCATATAAGCTAAACTTAATTAACTCCCCTTTAATTGTTAAATTGTTATTGTTTAAAACCTTTTCTTTTTATCACAAACTGATTTTGTAAAGAAGATATATGACATTCTCTCCCCCTCAAAAAATGGCCCGTTTTCTATTTAAAGAGTTATAGTCGTTGTTTGAGTGGTCAAATATCTTTGAAAAGCATTTTCTGATGAATTATTTTTTTATTTTGAAAATCAAACACCAATTAAATAAGATTTCTCTTATTTTCACACATAAGCGCATTGACACATACACTAATGGAATATAGGAAGCACGGGTTGTGATGCAAAGTAATCACAAGCCTTTGTATGGTCATAAAGTAGACCATGCCCGAGAATAAATTCCTGTTATGAGGTCAAGTTTTCTTTTTGAAATACTTGCCTTTAAGATGATGACCGGGTTGCTATCTGAAATAATAGCAAGCCATTTTTGGCATGTTTTGAAAGCTTTTGAACTTCTGCTCGAACTTCATTTACAGCCTCGTATCATTATTGAATGACATTTCTAAGGCCGTAAATGTTATCGATTTTCAGAAGACATGCCAGAGATACATATTTTTATATTTTTCTGATTTTTTAATTTTTTTGAAAATTTTATATAAAAAATATTTTTTTGTTTTTATGTTTTCTTATGTACATATGATACAGGATATGAGTTACCACCATCACTCGTCTGTTTCCTCTGCCAGACGTTTCAACGTTTTCGGAGACATGCTTCTCATACCGAGCTTTTCGATCAAGAAGTTGAATCTTTCTCTTGGCAAAGGTTTGGTGAAGATGTCAGCCAGTTGGTATTCAGTCCGGACAAAGTATAGCTCCACGATTCCATTCTCTACTTGCTCCTTTATAAAATGGTAGCGAACATCGATGTGCTTGGCTCGTGAGTGTTGAACATTGTTGCAGCATAGAGCAATCACACTCTTGTTGTTGCAGTACAGAGGAATCTTATTGAATTGAAAGCCATAGTCTGTCAGCTGTGAACGCATCCATAGAATTTGAGCATAACACCCAGATAAGATAATATATTCAGCCTCTGTACTCGAGATGGTGGTGCACTTTTGCTTCTTTGAAGACCAAATAACAAGTTTATCACCTAAGAATTAAGCACTTTTAGATGTACTATGTCTAGTGTCTTGACACCCCGCATGATCTGCATCTGCTGTCATAGACATATCGGTATCCTTCGAGTACCAGAGACCCATGTTAATGGTTCTCTTTAGGTATCAAAAGATATGTTTAACCGCATTTAAGTGCTTTTCGGTAGGCTTTGCCTGATACCGGGCACATAAGCAGACTGCATAAATAAGGTCTGGTCTACTGGATGTCAGATACATGAGGGATCCAATCATGCCACGGTAAAGTGTAGCATCAACTGGTTTCCCCTGTAGATCTTCATCCAGGTTACTCTTTTCTACCATAGGTGTATCTACATAATCACTAGTTAGCATACCATATTTTTTAACAATTTCATAAGCATATTTAGATTGGTTTATAAAGATGCCTCTAGGACTTTGAGAAATTTATAATCCTAAAAAGAATGACATTTGCCTCATCATTGACATCTTGAACTTAGTAGTCATCTGATTAGCAAACTCGTTACACATGGCAGTATTAGTGGATGCAAATATTATATCATCAACATAAATTTGTACTGGTAATAAGTCGTTCCCAGCTTGCCGTGTGAAGAGTGTTGGATCAACTGCACCTTTGGAGAAATGTTGTGAGATTAGGAAGCTTGACAGCATGTCGTACCATGCACGTGGTGCTTGTTTGAGACCGTAGAGGGCCTTTTTCAGCTTGTACACATGCGATGGGTTGTCCTGATCAACAAATCCTTCTGGTTGAGAAACGTAGACCTCTTCTTTGAGCTCGCCATTTAAGAAAGCCGTTTTGACGTCCATTTGGTAGATCGTCATATTCTTATGAGCGGCATTTGCTATGAAGATACGGATGGCCTCTATTCTAGCAACCGGTGCAAATGATTCCTCGAAATCGATTCCCTCTTCTTGCCTGAATCCTTGAGCAACTAGTCTAGCCTTATTCTTTAGTACCCCGCCAAATTCATCTGTCTTGACCTTATAAATCCACTTTAGTTTGATCAATAACACTTTATCTGGACACGACACCAATTCCCAAACTTCTAGTCTTTGAAATTCATGAATTTCTTCTTGCATTGCATCGATCCATGACGGTTTGGTCATTGCTTGTTTGAAGTTCTTTGGTTCTACCGAAGTCAGGAAGGCATCAAAATAACACCACATGGCGTCAGTTTGGAGTTGCTTTCTCATAGAGACAGAGCGAGAAGGATTGCCGATTACGTTTGCTATAGGATGATCCTTAGTCCATCTACCAAGGTGTTCAAATAGAGTGTGGGTTTGTCTCACATTCAATGATGATCCCTGAGAAGTCAATTCTTTATGAAGAGATTCATTAAGTGGATCATCACGAAAAGTTGGTGTTTTTGGTGATTCATCAAAACCTTTAGAAATGCTTGAAGAATGTTCTTATTCTTGTGTTGATGGAGCATCCTGATCAATGGACGTTGACACAGGAGAATTGGCTAAAACTACAGCTCTCGGAGCAGCAGCTTCTTGAACTGGAGAACTAGCAAGTGATGGAGGAGTGAAGTATTCATCGAACATAGGTTAAAACAAGCGATCCCAATCATCTCTTAGTGGTAGAATACAAGGTTATTGAGGAATAGGGTTTGAAACGAGTCTCGAACTGGATGTTGCAGCATAGAATGAAGCCCGGGTCCTGAACTGAATTATTAGAAGCCAATGTGTCAGCTCATCGAATGTCACATGAATTGTTTCTATAATTTTCCAGGTTCTTTTGTTGTAGATTCTGAACGCTTTCTTTGCGGGCGCGTAACCAACAAAAATACCAATGTCAGCTTTTGCATCTAATTTACCCAGGTCGTCATTGTCATTGGTAGGATAACAGAGTGCACCAAAGATATGAAAGAATGATAAATCCAGTTTCTTATCTTGCATAAGCTCATATGGAGTTTTGTTGTATCGAAGGCGGATTAATGAACAGTTTTGGGTATAACATGTTGTATTGATTGCTTCGGCCCATAAAAATAATGGAGCTTTAGAAAATATTAACATTGTACGAGCAACTTCTACAAGAGTTCGGTTTCGCCTTTCGACAACGTCGTTCTGCTGAGGAGTGCGGGCAACAGATGTTTGATGCGAGATGCCAACATTTTCATAAAATTCACGAAGTGTCTGATTGACAAATTCAGTTCCATTATCTGTTCGAACATTACGGACAGTGGCATTCAAACAAACTTGAATATTTTTGATGCATTTAATGATGGCCTCAGGAGCTTCATCTTTTGTCCTTAAAAATCTGACCCAAGTAAATCTTGAGTAATCATCGACAATCACTAAGATATACCTTTTCCCGTTAATACTCGCCACACGCATCGGGCCACACAAATCCATATGCAAAAGATATAGTTTCTCTTGGTTAGTGTCTTCAGCTTTGGGTTGATGAGAGGATTTCTTGCTTTTTCCTAATGCACATGCTGAACACAGATGATCTTTCTAAAATTTAAGCCTTGGAATGCCTCGTGCAAGACCGTCTTTAGCTAGCTTGTTAAGAGTACCGAAGTTGAGATGTGATAACCGACGGTGCCATAACCAACTCTTAGTCTTTGACGCTTTGGATAGAAGACAGATCGGAGATGTTTTAAGCATGTCATCAAGAGAAATTGTGTACAAATTTGTGTCTCGGGATCCGAAAAGTAGATCAACACCTTCTAAATTACGAATAAAGCAAGTGTTTTTCCAAAATGCGACTTCAAGATCCGCGTCGCAAAATTGACCAACAGAAAACAAGTTATGTCCAAGCCCCTCGACGTAGTATACTCTTGAGATAGTCACATTTCCTAGCTGATAGTCACCATACCCTATAATCCTTGCAATATGGTCGTTCCCGAATCTAACTGTACCCAGAAATTTACTAACAAAGTTCATGAGCTGAGAGCGGTTCCTTGTCATATGTTTCGAACATCTGGAGTCCAGATACCAGAGAACAATCTGGACAACCTGTCATGACAAGAGAAGAAGAAGATGAATATCTATAGCATTGGATCCCTAAGTATGATTGGGTTCTGAGTGGTTAGCATTCTTAGATTCTACAATCTTAGCCTTTTTACTCGAACCTACATTTTTAACATTTTTGGGTTTCCTGCTGTAGACTTTAAGCTCTGGTTTTTGTGTTTCAACTGAGTGGGAAGTGGTTTTCTTAGGAGGCACTACGTTAGCTGAAGTGATCCTAGTTAAAGGGCACGAGTTACCAACTATAGTGAAAGTTCTGCCTGTTGGTTTCCACTTAAGTCCTACTTCAGTAAATACATGACCCGTAGGTTTCCAAATATTTTGTTTGTTATGTTTCTTAGAAGATTTGCAGGCTTATTCCACATTTTACCACAAAATCAAAGAAGACACTAGCATGAACACCATCAAACATTAGATTTTTTACAAGTAGCACTTATACGTTTAGAATTCGCTTTTAAAAAGTGCTTAACATCTCATCACGAATAGGTTCATCAACAAGATTCTATTTACTAATTTTCCTAGGTTGGGCTTCTACTTTATTCTTCCTGTTCATACTTGGTGTTTGCGAGATCCTATCATTCTTTTTATTGCTTGTAGGCTTTGATCCGCAATTATAGTTGACACTTTCATCCTGTAGGAGACAACACAGGTGTGTTAGAATCTGATGTTGTAGATGACTCTACCTGTTTAATGTTGCTTCAGGATGTGAGAGGTTAAGCAAACCTAACTTTCTTCACATTGTTTTTGGGTGTGATAGCAACCTTTTTTGCACTAAGTTTAATCGCATTAGGGCATGTATCTCAAAACATTATACAAAGTAAACTATGAATTATCTTGCATCTTACAGGAAGTCTAACCATATCTAAGGTTGTTTTGCTTTAGCTTGTTCGACTATTCCCCAAAGAATATCAGCTTATTCCTGAGTGTACTTAAGGTAATCTATGTGAGCTTCCCTATTTTGCAATAACCTAGGAGCCAAAGGTTCTAAGTCTAGCTTGAACATTCTTGGAACAATAGTGTTGGCAGATGGTATTTGTGCAACAATATCAACAATTTCTTTTTCTTTTAATTTTCGTAAATCGTTTTTCAATGATGTTATCACAAAAACCTTATCTTGAATTTAAGCTTTTAAATCCTCATTTTCAACACATTTTAAGTTTAGTTTATCTCTGTTCTTTAGTACGAACACGTGTCTTTTTGATTGAGTTAAACTGATCTTTAAAAACCTGTTTGACATGATTAATTTCATTACAAAGACGCTCATTTTCCGAAAGCAATTTTGCCACACTATTTTCTAGTTCTACGTTTTTGGTCTCTATTTCATAATAATCATTATTGACATTCTCTTCCTTGGACTTTTCTCTCATTGATTTTATAATTTCCTTCAACTTACAAATGGTAGTGTCTTTGTCTTGAAGCTGAGCTTTCAAATCATTATTTTCAAAAAAAATTTAAAATTTCGAGAGCATTTTGATTTTCACAAGATTTATGTTTTTGAAATTTTTTTGATTAAGTTGTATTGACAATTCAAGAGAAATACAATGTTTTTCAAGTTGTGAGTAACTTTTCAAAAGATCATTACGTGCATTTTGTGATTTCAAAAGCTCGGCATCAAGATTGAAACACTTATCACAAGATTCATTCTCTTTATTTTCCATACTTTAAGATTCACCAATCAAAGACATATAATTCATCACAGTTAAAAGAACATCTTGAGACATGATTTGTTGTAAGAGTCGTTCATTTTCTAAAAGTAATTCTTTCTTAGCAATTTCTAAACATTGTTTGTCAACTGAAGACTGTTGAACAACAACATCCATTTGGTCAAAAACTGTTTGTACTTCCATTATTTCATTTAGAATATCTTTATCAAACACATTGAAGATGTCTTTTTAAGATTTTAGAAATGGAATAATTTCATTGTTAAAAACAGCTTTAGTTATGTTCAAACCATTCACCTTTCTATATGAGATCAGGTGTTACTTCCTTATCTTCACCACATTGTCAAACCTGGCAAAGTGAAATTTAATCTTTTTAAGGCTTTCATTCACCAAGCTTACCTTAGGAAGTTCCTTAGGAGCTTCTATTTTGACATGTGATGCATCAGAAGGTTTACTGGTAGGATTGGACATACGCAACCAAAGCTTTTTCAGCGGACAATTCTTGTTGTGGAGTAAATACGTTTCTAAAATCCTTCAGATAGTATATTTAATTTTTCAATAATCAATGGTTATGAGAATATTTCGTTTATATGGCCTCTAGTCCTTTTCTTTTTCAGGAATTTTTTATCCATACTCATCTTATTTCACAACTCATTGTTTCCTCATCTATCAATACATGGCATAGCAACATGTTAGCAGAAATAACAATACCATTATACAAGGTTGGTTTAATCCGCTGAGCTTTCTTAAGGTAAAATGGATTTTGATAACCTAGAGCTTGCTTGTGTTTATTATCATACAAAACTTAAGGCTTTGTTAACATGTGCACTGTTTGAGCAGATTGACCTACTTTAAAAATAATATTATCAAGTTTCTTTATCTTCTTTTCCAAATCAATTTCATTTTCATATATTTATTTTCTTTTTAATTTTGGATTTAATTTTGAAAATCATGAATGTTTGCAGTAAGCATTCCTTTTTTTGATTTGTTTAAAAAGATTTTGCTCAAGTGAGTCAACTTGTTCTTTCAATGCAAGCTTCTCTTTAATCATATCATCCATTTGAGAATCAATTAATTTTTTACGACTGCTTAAATCAATATTAAGACATTGTTCAAAAGTTTTGTCTTGTTCTTTATATCTCTATAGCTCAACGGTTATTGATTCACTATTTTGTTCCTTATTAGCCTTTTCCCAATTATTTACATGATTAATCATTTGTTCCGACATTTGTTCAATCACAGATAATATCATTGAATCTTGTTGTGCCTGCAAATTAGTATCTTAAACATTTGCATGTTGTGTTTCTTGCATATATTAATAGTATGAAATGATATTGCTATCACTATGTATCTCATTATTTGTAAAATCCACAACTGGTGGTTGTACAAAATCATGCCCACACTTTGATTTTCCATATCATTAAGATAGGTACCTTTGAGATAACGTCAGAACCATAGTTAGAAATGTTGGCCATGAGAATTGCTTTTGTATTCAAGACATCATCACAGTCAGAATCATACGTATCAAGATCCTCAGTCTAAAAAGCAGCATTGTTTGGAATGATTGTCTGAACAGCTTGACCGTTTGGAACCCCTGGATCTGCAAGAAATGCGAGTTGCTCTTCATCCAAAATTTGTCCAGCTTCTTGAGCTTCAGCTAACATTGCTTTATCCTTATACTACGCTGCATTCCTTGGTCGCTTAGGCTGAGTGCATTGCCTAGCCATATGTCCTTCACCTTGACAGTTGTAGCATTTAACAACCCTTGCCTGTCTACTTGCATTGTTTCCCCCAGAACTAGTAGCATTACTCTTATAACCAGTACCAGAAAAACTTTAACCTTGTCTCCCCTGAACTTGTTGCACTGTGACCCTGCCATCTTGAATAGTGGCTTGGTTTCGATAAAGTTCTAAGTTGATTATTGGTTGAGGGGAACCTTGAGGAAGCTACAACTGTTAGAAAAGCCATTGCCTTGTTGAGACAAGCAATTGGATCATCTCCCGGAGAGAATACAGGAACAACAAAACCTGAGTCCACAATAGGTGACTCGGTCATCGGTTATGTAGAAACTTGTGGTGATTGATAAGCAATTTGTGGAACAGATAAGGTTTGATGATTCATTTGAGACTGATATGGATACGATGGTGGAACAGATGATTAATTGAATTGAGGTTGTGATGGATAAGTATATGAGTAATGTTGAAATTTTTCCCCCCCCCCCCCCCCCCCCCCCCCCCCCCCCCCCCTTTTTTTTTTTTGGTGAATTGATCCATACTGAGATGGTGGAAACTGTTGTTGAATGGATTGTTGTATGAAGACTGATAAGTGTTGAAGTGAGATGGTGCCATTTGATGATTTGCAACTAATGCAAGTGGATCATGACTGCGTTCACGCATAATACGGACTTCATTTGCATGAAGTTCGTTTTGTTCAAGATAAGCATGAAGCTGATCAAAGTTGGTAGTATGCAAATCCTTTACAAGCTTGACATCAGTCACAAACTTACTCCATTTAGGTGGAAGACTGTTTAAGAACTTGGTATTACCTTGAAATTGCTCCATTTTCATCTTGTAAATGTCCATGTCATTGACCAGCTGAGTGAATCTCAAGTAATATTAATGAAGTGATTCCCCCTTGATGTGAGTAAACTTATCAAATGATCATACAGTTTACACTTCCTTTCTTGCTTAGTCAAAGAGGTACCTTGTATTAGAAGTTGAACTTTTTCCCATAGATCCTTGGCAACTCTGTGATGATTAACGAGTGAATAGATATCAGATGGTAGACCTTGAAGAATATATTAGTTGCCTTGAGATCACAATCAGCTTGGATTTTCTTTGTAGCAGACAATTCAGCATATTTCTTTGTCCTGGTCACCCCATTTTCTTCAATCGTAAGCCAAATGAGTAGACCATGTTCAACTGATTCAAGTATCATTCTTCTATGCTCTCTGTTTTGCATGTATAATTCCAATCTACTTTTCCAAGAATTATACAAGTCTTTGTCCAATATTGGTAGACGATTGTCAGCACCAGAGAGTATCATGTACTCAGCAAGGGTATTCTTTTGTCCATTTGGAATCATTGAATCCATTTTTTTCTTTGATATGAGATAAGATAAAAGGTGATCGCACAGTGATTAGAGGTTGTTGTGTTAAATTGTTGTTTGTTTTAAGTGAATGAGTCTTAAGATTACACGAGATTTTATAATTCTTGATAAAACCGAGAAAATAATTGAATACTTCACGGGATTTTACAAATCATAGAAAAACCGTATAAATCTCCAAGGCAATAAGGTATAAATACCCAAAGGCAAGTGTATAAGTCACCCAAGTATAACATATAAATCACCTTAAGAAAAATGTATAAATCGCCGGTTAAAAGACAAATATAAATCATCGGATTTAATGAATGTATAAATCGCTGGATTCTAGTGTTGTATAAATCGCTGGATTCTAGTGACGTATAAATCGCTGGATTCTGGTGACATATAAATCGTTGGATTTCACTCACGTATAAATCGCTGGATTTGACCACGTATAAATCGTTGGATTTGAAACACGTATAAATCGCTAGAAGTACACACGTATAAATAGCTAGAACTACACACGTATAAATCGTTGGAACTACACACGTATAAATATCTGAATTTCAACACGTATAAATCGCCGAAATCAGCCATGTATAAATCGCCGAATTCAATAACGTATAAATCGCCAGATTCAATAACGTATAAATCGCCGAATTTAATACGTACAATTGCCGAATTCAAACAGTGTGTATAAAAAGCCGTCTTCAAACACTTCAAATCACTTAAAAACTCAATTTTGACGTTTTTACTTAAATTCACTTGTACTTCTTTCTATTCTAAGACTAGGAGAACCTTAAAAACACAAACTTTATTGATTGTAACACAAAAAAAATAAAATCAAGATTCTTGTACCCAAAACCCTTTTTCAAACCAAAAACAACAAAAAGATGAAGATTTTTGAGCTTTTCTTGTACAACTACACTATACTAAGATAGAAAAACAAGAAAGTACTAATCTTTATGGTATTAGAACACACAAAAGATGAAATCTTTTGTAATATGTTCGAACCAAACTCACGCCTAGAATAATAAGAAAAACGCACACAAAACCAAGCTTAATCTCTCCATGGCTCTTGATACCAATTAAAGAATACTAGATTATCTTAACTCACAATCAAACAAATGAAGGACTAGCGAGAGAAAGGATAGGATGAACACATCTAGGGAAAGAAAGGAAAAAGGAAATATTAGATTAGTGAAATGGATAAAAGTGAACAACCAACCCTCTCTAAGGTGTGGAGAGGGGTATAAATACCACACTAAGGGCCGACTAAGGGAGGCCTTGTGGGCTTTACATAGGCCTTGGCCCGTTTACCTAATTTAGGTTTCAAATTTTACTATACGAGCTATCAAACGATATAATGGAAGTGGCCGACACTTTTTGTGTTCCTAATAAAAGGGTATGGGAAAGAAAACCCTCGACTACTAACACATAAGTGTGGATTAGGTACTTGTGTGTCTCTCTTGCGAAGATGTGTTCTTCAATAGATGATAGATTGAAAAGATTAAGAACACAAGAAATGTTAAACTTAGAGGATAGAAGAAGAGAAAAGGAGAGAAAGAAAGTTTGAAAGAGGTGAGGAATACAATAACCAAGAGGGGGTATTTATAGACCAAAGACTTAGAAATGACAAAACAAACAGCCACAGGCACGTTGAGCCATGCGTCAGCGCGCCATCAATGCCCCAGAACCCTCTTTGGTTTTTTTTTCGGTTTTTGGCGTTTTAACTACCTACTCTTGCTAAACCCCTAATTGTTCTTCATGATTTGACCTTTCCACTATTCTTACATTCAAGGTCAACCAACTCAAATAACCATTTGTGTTGGTGCAATAATGACAAGGATATCCTTTATGTTTTAACAATGACAAATAAACGTTCGCAAAACGTAAAATAACAAATGATAGCCAAAAATCTATAAAACCGGATATTTGCATCTAGCGCGTTGGGCACGCATCAGCACGTGGCCAGCGCACCACTTGCGTTTTTTTGTATTTACGGAATTGATTTTGTCGGCTTTCCTCTTACCCTACACATGTGGAAACTTCAATTAAGGTATGTATATGATATTTTTTTTTGGGTAAAAGGGACAATCAATCCCCGGTTAAATATATTACACCAAAAAATCGTTTAAGAACAATGGAATGTGGCTGAAATACCACATTTACCTCAAGCATAAGCTTGAACCTCCTCTAAAACCATATGTGACATGCCACACTATGGTAAAAATAACAATACATATCCAATGACACCCACGGGAAATAACCATTTCCGCATACACAAGGACCTAACCGACCACCTTATAAAGGAAATAGACCAAATCATAATTAACGAAATGAAGAGTTAGGGATATCCCAAAGGCGCTTAAATAACAAAGCATCCTTCGACTTCTTAAATACACACGAGAGCAGTTTAAGCCGAATAGAAGACTTAATACACTCCGTTAGCTGACCATGCGTACGCTTCTTTTTAGTGAACAGCCGAGAATTACGCTCTTGCCATATGTAATAAGAACTCGCAGCCACCACCAATTTTGCAATCACACTCCGAATGGTTCGACGTTTAGCAATAGGAATAAGCACATTCACAATGGACGAAATCGAACCAATAACATTGGGGAGACCAGCCAAATCCTTCAACTCATACCATACCTGTTTCGAAAAAACACAATCATAAAATAAATGATCGTGGGAGTCCGGAGGGCCATCGCAAAGAAGACAGCTCACCGGCATGGTGTTGCCAATAAGATCCCAAGGCCGCAAACGATCTTGTGTTTTAAGTCTACGCTTCGCAACAAGCCATAAATGAAAAGCATGACTCGGAATGCAATTTGGGAACCAAACAACATTATACCAATCCACCACATCAGACCTAGGCCGAATAGAATTCCAGATCTCACGAACAGAGAAATGTTTAAGCTCACCCATCGAATTATGCCATTCCAACTTGTCCTCCACATCCGAAAGCATGGGAACAGCGATCGAAGTGAGAGTAGGGTATTTGGAGAACCACTCATCAGGCCATGACCATTCCCCATCATGAATAGCATCATTAACCTTAGAGGATAACGTGAAACCAGCCCTATGGATATCACGACAAGAAACAATATCCGCAAGGTACTGCGTTGAAGACCACTTATCAAACCATAGAGAACATGTACTACCGTTACCAATCCGAACCCAAATGTAGTCTCGAATAAGCGGTCTAAGCTGGAGAAGTTTCCTCCATCCCCATGTCATGCAACCACGATAGGGAATATCAAAGAAATGTCTACCACGTAACTTGTATACATGAATCCATTTAACCCATAACGAATCCTTCCGAGACAAGAGATTCCAAATATGGGGAACCATAAGAGCTTTATTGAAAATTTCAAGACGACGAATACCAAGACCCCCTTCATTTTTCGGAAGACATACCACCTCCCAAGAAACTTTCGCTTTACCTCTATTCATGTCTCCATGACACCAAAGGAAACCCCGCATAAGTTGTTCGATATCAAGGATAATTTGGCTAGGTAAGATAAAAACCGAAGCCCAGTAAACATGCATAGACCCGAGGACAGAACGAACTAATTGAAGGCGACCGGCCGCCGAAAGAGATTTATTCTTCCAATCATTAATGCGACTTCGAAGACGATCAATAAGCTCTTTACAATCCCTGAAAACCAACCTTGAGGAAACCAAAGGAACTCCAAGGTATTTAACCGGGAGCCTACCTTCTTCAAAAGGTAAAATCTGCAGAATAGCAAGTTTAGTATGGTTTAGGACATTACAAAAATAGGCCGTGCTTTTTGGGAGGCTAGGAACCAGCCCAGAAGCATTCTTGAACTCCTCCATAGCTTCCATGATAATCTTAGCAGAAAACTGATCCCCATGGGCAAAGATGAAGAGATCATCCGCAAAACATAGGTTAATTAACTCCAAATCAGCACAATAACGATGATAAGTAAACTCATGAGAATCCCGCACCTTACGCTTTAGCATAAGCGTAAACACCTCCATAATCAAAGTAAATAAATAAGGGGACATAGGATCACCTTGCCGGAGACCCCTTTTGCCTTTGAAATAACCATGAAGATTACCATTAATACTAACAGAAAAAGTAGTAGTAGTGACACACTCCATGATCCATGAAACCATCTTCTCATGAAACCCAAAAGCCAATAAAACTTGTTTCAAAAAAACCCAGTCCACCGTATCATAAGCTTTTTGGATATCAATTTTGAAAGCACACCTAGGAGAGCCACGATCCAAATGATAGTTATGCATCAATTCTTGAGTAAGAAGAATATTATCAGAAATTCTTCGATCCGGAACAAAAGCAGATTGATTAGGACTTATAAGCATCTTTAAACTCTCCTTGATCCGGTTAGAAATAATCTTTGTAACACACTTAAATAGGACATTACAGCAAGAAATGGGACGGTAGTCATTAATACAAGAAGGAGACTTCACCTTTGGAACAAGAGCAGATTAACAAAAGATAGAAGAGCGGTCTAGCCATAAGAAAACAGTATTAACCATGATTAATCTAATTAAAACGTTGGTTTGTTTATTTAGTGTAATGAGTACTTATCTCGAGGCGGCATATCATTCCAAGATTTAGGCGGTACTTCTTCCTAAAACCTAGACGCGTAGAATTCTGTCACAATTAAACGCATCCGCATAAAGCATCCAATTTGTTGATTATAATCTATTTTAGGAGATTAATAGTGGTGATCTTATTAAACCCTAGCTCAAGGAGACTTTACCCACTTACAGCTTAATGGCAATTTATATTCTAGTAGTCCACTGTCTGAGTCTTTACCGAAGGAATCAGTACATTATCTGTTGATCCTAGGTCGCCGGCTAGTCCAACTTGTTCACATAAACCAATGGTAAAGAGAGTTCATTAATTGCGATCCTATTATTCTAGATATATAAATCACTATATAGATAGGTCGCACACAAAAGCATATACACATCCTGGCATCTAGCTAACTTGGTCGGTATCACTAGGTCTAGTTGAATGATAGGTCGCACACAAAAGCACGTAAACAAGTATGAATTGATAAACATAAATAAGCAATCAATGATAAATTAAGCAATCGATATAAACAAACCAAGCATTTAGATCTTCATAATCATGGCTAGCACCCAAGGGTATTAGCCCTTAAAGAAAACGCTCCTCCATGATGAGAGCATCCGTAAATGCCCGAACATAAACCGCTTCCTCATCACGAAGAGTCAACAGCAGGGGATTGATTTTGATGAGACCTTTAGTCCGGTCGTCAAACCGGCTACTATTCGTACTGTCTTGAGTCTTGCAGTGACACGTGATTGGCCATTCATCAGCTTGAAGGGAATAATGCTTTGCTTCATGGCCATGTTAACTGAAGAACGTCCACATGCATCAACCACCAGAGGTTGGTTTGATTTCCGCCCAACCTAAACCCAGATTATGTTAGTCATTTGCAGCGTTCTTTGTATGGGCTTAAACAAGCTCCTCGGGCATGGTTTTAGCGGTTTGCTAGCTTTATTACACGTGTTGGTTTTCAGCATAGTAAAACCGATACGTCACTATTTGTTTATCACATGGGTTCAGATGTTGCTTATCTGCTCTTATATATGGATGACATCATACTCACAGAATCGTCTACTGCTCTCATACAATGCAGCATTATTACATTACTTCCAAAGTGAGTTTCTATGTCTTGAGCCTTGGCTCTCTTAAATTTTCCTTGGTGTACTGCCACTTCGATCGAATCTGATTTGTTTTTTGTCCTCAGTCTAAATTTGCAGAGAAATATACTTGAGCGCGCTCACATGCAGCATTGGTAACCCATGCAGAACCCCTGTAGGACACTGAGTCCAAACTCATTCTGATGTGGACCCTGTCATGGACCCTAACTTTATCTATCGAAAGCCTTGGCAGTGCCCTTCAGTATTATGACTTACACAACGCCCAGATATATCTTTAGTCTGTGCTAGCCGATCTGTCTTTACATGCAAGATCCACTGATCCACATTTTACTGCTTTAAAAGCGTATTTTTTGCGCTATGTTCGTGGACTATTGACCAAGGACTTCAGCTTTAGGTCTCACCACTAGTCAACCACCTGCTAACAGATGCTGAATGGGCTGTTGCCCAGTTACTCGTAGTCTACCTCCGAGGTATGTGTGTTCCTTTGGTGATCAACCTTTATGTCTTGGTCAGCCGAACTGTAGGTTACATTGTCTCGTTCTAGTCTGAGCAATGAATAATCGAGGTGTTTGCGAAATGTTGTTGCTGAGACTGAGCTTGATTCGGAATTGTTGCTTGAAACTTCAAACTCCTCTCTTTACCGCTACTACTTGTCTAATTGGATAATGTGAGTGCTGTGTATCTTTCTACTAATCCTGTGCAGCATCAGCGTACTAAACACATCGAGATTGATATTCATTTTGTTCGAGAATATGTTGCTTCCGGTCAGGTTCGTGTGCTTCATGTCCCTCTTCCAGATTTATCAGTATGCAATATTTTTTACTAAGGGTCTCCCCACAGCTTTATTTCTTGAGTTTCGCTCCAGCCTGAACGTCCGAAGATCTCCCGCTCACACTGAGGGGGAGTATTAGCCTTGTATAAATCAAGTCAACGTTCAACAATAAAAGTCAAGAGTCAATAATCATCATCCAAGTCAAGTCAAGACATTTATTAGTATTTATTAGTCATTAAGACATTTATTAGTATTTATTAGTCATTAATTTGTATTGGGCTCAAGCCCATGGTAACGATTCTAGAATGTTCTCTTATATCCTATATATAGGATAGTTGTTATCAATTGAAGACAAGCAAATCAATTAACCTTCAATGGTGAATTATCATATTCTAATATTATAACTGTCGCATACGTGTTGATAACTTGTGGTCCACTATAATAACGTTTGAACTAAACCTATGAATTCACTCAACTTTATGTTGACCGTTTTAAGCATGTTTTTCTCAGGTGCTTAGCAAGGATGCTGTTGATTGACTTATATGGAGTCTATATGCCTACACCAGTTTACCAAGAGATTTATCTAGGTTTTAAATACCGTTGTTGAACTATTTAAGCTTCCGCATTTTAAACTTGAATCTTTTGAATCTTAATCGATGTAAAACTTATTATTATTATTTTTAATCTATGCAACGGTGTTTATTTTCAAAACGTACCCTTAGAGGTCGTTCTTTATGCTTTGTACTTGAGATGATCAATCAAGTCACGCCTCCGGACACGTGTTCCGTCCAGGCCCCGTCTGGGGGTGTGACAAGAAGACCTTTTTTGGTGTATGTACCCGTCTAACTAAACTTTCATTTATTTCTGGGCAATTATACTCATTCACTCACATTTTAAGCCACATCATGGGCTACACAAAAGCGACATAAGCGCTTATTAATATTCAAAGCACATATCACGTAAATCACATAATTTAGCAGTGATATTCTCGCTAGAAAACACATATTGTCAAAAGACAAATCGAAAATAATCAAGAAAACAATTGAGCATCATGGGCTCGTTGCTCGTTTGGCGAAAAATCAAAATTCCAACGTTTCCACATGGCGACTAGCATAATTGGCTCATTCCTAACGCATCACACCAATTCTTAGATGACTCAACTAATCAAGTTGAGACAATCACGCACATTCCTAATTCAATATCGTTCGACTTGAGGCGTTAGCTACTTCGATTGTTCCTCCAGGATGAAAACGGATGTCGCCATTCGGCTGGAATCTCCAATCTTTTCGCTCTTAAATACGCACACTAAGTCGCTACGTCAAGGAGTAAGGACCACTACACCTAACCTTAAGTCAGGGGTCTCTTAGTGTCTTATTCTAGTCCTCGACGATCCGGTACAGTTACAACTATACCACCACTACCTTTTATTTCGGGGAAAGAAGTCTTCTCCCTTTCGCACTTTTAACCTCAGAACTAAACGCCTTTTCATTTTCCATGACTTTTGGGTATGTCTACGTGTCCATGCACGATGGCACTCTATACCGTTACTAGTCCTCAAAAATTGTTACCATTACACGGTATGCGGACGTTCAGTCCTACCTCACACCAAGTCTTGCTACAACCATCATCCGGTTCACACCCTCGATGGTTAACATTTACAATTGCTCACCAGCACACCGACCATACTTGGTCTCGACATATGTTTCCATAACAACCGTCGATCTACATTACCACAAATTAGACTTCACTCCTTTCTGGACGTACTCGTTCCGAACAATACCGTTGGTATTTTCCTTTTGGGACGACTCGGTCATAACGACTCGCATAAGACTCTCTCTATCCAGTCAATAGGAGTAGGGTTACTTGCATAAGAATCCGTAGCAGGGGTAAAAATATTTTCTCCTTCCGAAAGCTTGACCTAAACATTTATCCCAATTATCAAACATTTTAAGGGTGATGATTTACCCGACATAACGTGGTTCTTCCTAAATTATGCATAGTTGATCAAGTTATGCATAATCGAGGACCAAACGACATCATGTCCATCCCCGTCAAAACGTTCCTTTTTCATACGCTACACGCGTAAGTTATTTCCTCGATAATTTTTTTTAAAATAAAAGTAAAAGTATGATTGCTTTAAAAGAAAGAAAAGAAGACAGCATTAGTCCATCCTCCATTCTCATCATTTAGAAAATTTAAATATATATATATATATATATATATATATATATATATACGTATATATATATATATACGTATACGTATATATATATACGTATACGTATACGTATATATATGTATACGTATACGTATATATATGTATACGTATACGTATATATATGTATACGTATATATATATATATATATATATATATATATATATATGTATACGTATATATATATATATATATATATATATATATATATATATATATATATACGTATATATATACGTATACGTATATACGTATACGTATACGTATATACGTATACGTATACGTATATATACAGTATATATATACGATATAAATTATATATATAAATTACGTAGTGATATATGTAAACGTATATATAATGTATACTTATATATATGTAGACGTATCTATATGTAAGCGTATATATAATGTATACGTAATATATATGTATACGTATATATATGATAACGAATATAGTATTGGTAACGAATATAATATGTATTCGTATATATATGTATACTTATGTATATGTATATAAATATATGTGTGTGTGTGTGTGTATATATATAATATTATATAAATATATAATATATATATAGATATAATATAATAAAAATAATAATATATATATATATATTGAAAAGAAAATTTACTTGACACCAAAGGGTTAGTTTATGAAATTTGAAAACATATTTTATTGTTTACACAAGCAGATTATGCATCACAATTAGTATAATTCACGCAACGACATTTGTCCAACACACAAATTCGTTATTGCGATCCACAGTTTTAAATCATCAATTCACGAGACATCATTTTATATAGTTTGGTCAACGGTCACAGCAAGTATCAAAAATAATACCCACTCATGGACAATGCAAGTAAGTATCATACATGTGCGAAGGATTCACCAACCGGAATCATTCAACACTCAAAGGCATCAACATCCCCTAATCACACAAAACTCATAACCAGAGATAACCATAATCCTCCATAACCATAATAATGATAACAATGTTGGGGGGTAGTACACGTATAACCAAAAATCCCCTAAAAGTTATAATCTTTGGTTCCAAGACCAATACATCCAATCATGATAATTTCTAAGTTTCTAATACAAGGATCCTAACATACCCGAATGGCTACGGTGTTTACAAAAACAAAATACACCCGACAACATGACCTCACTAACTGGCACTAGCAGTTTAGTGACTATACAAATGGTCATATCCAACCAAAATAAAATAAATAACCAATAGGACTACTGAGGTCCTGGTGGTCTCTTCTCCAAATCAGCAAGACATCTATCCATCCCAAGAATGCACTGCATCAATGTGCTCTCACGGCTGCTCATCTCAGAAACCATAGTCTGCAGCTGCTGAATCTGCGAATCTCTCTGCTGCATAGCGGCCTGTAATGCTTGCACCTGTTGGCTTAATCCAGTAATCACCTTGTCTCGCTGGGTCGCAGCCTGCTGACCCTGCTCCACCTGAGCGTCTACCTGCTCCAATCTGTCATCGGCCTGAACCATCTGGGATGCTATAACCTGCACATGTCCGTCTACAACAAAAACCCTGGGGCCAATCTCCCCGATAGTAATACCATACGCCACCTCAGCGTCACTCACCTGGATTACCTTCTTCACAAGTTGTCCATGTCCGTACTCCAGGTTACCCATGCGGGTAATCAAATCCTCAATCACCGACGGAGGCACGAGAAGTCCAGGTGCTAGGAGGGTGAAAGACTGTCCCTCAGGAGCAGCAGTGGATGGACCTCCTACCTCGTAAGTGCTCGGTGGGGGCATAACTAGCACCGGAGGTGGTTTGACAGGAGCCATCAACCACTCATTGTTCACCTCTCAAACCTCCTCCTCATCTTTAAATCTCTCAGAGTCGTTATCACTAAAGTCACCATCACCGAATAGCATGGCTATATCCTCTTCCATATCAATCACTGAAGCGATCACCTGATCCTCTGCCTCGACTATCGGCTCAGCAATATCATCAACTAACGGGCCAACCATCGGCTCGGCTGTCACGGCTCCCAGCTTTCCAAGTAATGGCGCATTTGCCTCAATCCACCCATTGTTGTTGTTTGGGTTACCAGCATACCCTGGTAGCGGTCTGGGCGCGAAGAAATCGTAAGTGGGATGCGACTCTAGCTCATCCATAGGGAAGTCGAACACACGGTCCAGTGACAAAGGTTCGCCCATGATACTACAAAATAAAAGAAATACTTATATTAGTAACCATCATACATATTTTTAATCATATGTAAAATTATACTCATCACATATTAGGATGATTTCATGATATTGCATTAAATGCATAAAGAAATTTAACTTTTCGCGAGATGCGAATGCCGAGATATATATATATATATATACTAGTTGTAAAACCCGCTCGTTGGGCGGGTATGATTTGTAATTATTGTTTAAATTTTTTTGTTTTGGTACTTATTTGTTTTTAAAAATTGTATATTATACAAAGATTTTTTTAAGCATGGTACCTATGTTTGTCAATTATTTTATAGTTTTTAAAGTAACTGTATAGAATTTGTATAGCATTACCATCTAAGGATCTGGGAACAACACGCGCGCGGATATCGGACAACGGTGAAAGACTCGTGAAATTTTCCAAAAACAGTTGTAGTCCAAGTTTTGTAAAACGACTTAGCTCGCTACAACTCGTGCTCTGGTACCACTCTGTAACACCCCCAAAATACTATACATAGCGGAATACAACATTTGGGGTGCTACTTCATAATACATGCACACGAGTCCTAGTAAACGTTCAAAGATACGTTTATAAAACAAAATTTATTTTATTTATAAGAAGAACATCAGAGTTACAAGGTCCTAAAATTTACTTAAAAGCTTCATTTCAAAAGTCATGATACGACTTCTTTTCCAAAGCATTCTTTTGTTTAAATAAACAAAACATGTCACCGAGACATAGTCCTTGATATCCGCGTTCCGTTCCATCCAAGCCATCAATAACATCAATACCTGAGATACATGCATAAAACGTCAACAAATCGTTGAGTGAATTCATAGAGTTTACAATCAACAATCAGAACGCATATTTGGTTCCACAAAACACTATAACTGTGACAACTATCTAATTTGAGGTCAGTAACCGATAGCAAACATACGACATTTTTTACTTCATTAAATTTTTGTTGAGTCACTTTCTAAATGGTCGTGTCATTTTTACTATTAAATGCTTATTTTCTTAGGAACCCTAGTTATACGAACGCACCTTCGACCTATGATCCTAGTTAACGGTCTTAACGATTAACGATATGCTCAAAGGTTATTAATTTAATGTCAATAATCATAAATAAACATAATTCATTCACTTCTATAAACTTAGGTCACCTCATCTATTAAAACTTGTAAGTTTCCCGATAAATGTTTGGTTGTTTATGTTTAATTAGATGGTACTTTCCTATTGGTACCATTGGTTATGTAATTGTTAGGTAGTTCTCATATGGCATGTCATATGATTTTTGATTGTTCAAGCGTGTTGCTTGAGGTTAATGTGACATATCAGTCACATTCCATTGTACTTAACTGAATTTTTTGGTGTAATATAATTTACCGGGGTCATTCCCCTTTACAAAAAACCCGATATTGTGTTAATTTTTATGTTTTTGCAATTACGCTTTTTTTATAACGGAGTTAAAACACTTCAATATGACCTAAGTATATAAATCCACTATAAATATACCTCATACTATACACTTTATACACTTTACATTTACATTTAACACATTACTACATTTAACATATATTTGACTTTAACTAAACACTTACACTTTTGCATAATACATTTAACTACTTAACACATACATTATATATGCAAAATATAAAATAAAAATCAGATTTTCCCTCCCCTTGGACCTCTAAAACCAACCATGTCACCCCTATACCCAATCAAATGGGTTGCTTCTCCCAAAATACACTCAATGCTTCTCATTTTCCTATATTTTTTTTACACCTTCACTCCAACTACTCTCACTTTCTCCTTTTCATTTTTCACACACTAATCTCTCATTCACTCTCTAAAAGCATAGAAAAACTCTCCTCCCCTCTTCAAAATTTCGTCCACCACACCACCACCATCAACCACCACTCAAAAATCTTATTTTGACACAAGAACCTTACTCAAAAAGGCTTGTTTAATCACCTCTAACAAGTTCTTTGATTCGTTTTTCATCAAAAGCACCATCTTAGAAAGTTAAATAATCTCAGCCTCATCTTCATATTATCATTCACTTGGTGTTCTCATAGGTAAGATAAGGGTACAAGACGGCTTGTGCCTATCTTGTACCCGAAAACTGTCATTTATGGCTTAAAACACATGTTTGTTCATCTTCTTTTGTTCTAATCCATAAGATAATAAATCTACTGATAATATAGTGTTATGACAATCTTTAAATAATGGTAATATACTTATAAAAGTTGTATAAGTGGTTTGATGATTTAATGATAAAACTAGTCATGATATGGGGTGTAAAATCATGATTTTAACATAAATCGGGAGTTGATTTGTACATGCAATGAGTCAATGTTTTTCCAAAGAGTCTACTGATTTTTCTTGATAAATAACATGTATAAATGCATGTGAAATAGATTCAAGATTCGTTTTGGTCGTTTTAAAGGTTTTAGATAAAAATAAATGAATGAAAGTCTTGATTTTAAAAGTTATGGCACATCTTGTGTGTTTTGTGTAAAAGAGACCTTTTGATACATGAACCCACTGACATTTTTGGATTAAAATAATGTTAAGACCTGTATAATATGATTGTGGGAGTTGATTGGGTCGTTTTTGCATGATAGGTTAGTGGTTTGACTTGTTTAGTTAAATGGAAATTTCAATCAGTCCTATAATTTATTTTTATGTCATATTGATTGGGGTGTAAGTTGATGATAAAAACGTCTTTTGACATGGTTCAAGATTCTAAAATCATGTGCTTTGAGTCTAGTTTCCATAAATGTGAGCTTTGTAAAATATGAGGTCGTTTGGTTAGTGCAAGTTGTAAAATAGTGAAAGGTGTCAAATCTGCTCGAAAATCTCTTTTCAACCCTTTTACTAATATGAACATATATCATAAACCATGATGAATCTATCATTGAAACTGATATGGGAGAAACTTGTAAGGATTATTTAGAGTCTCCCATTTTCCTAACTCATATAACCTTGTTTTAGACCCTTTGATCATTAAAATACTTTTATATGTCCAGATTTTGCTATTTTTGGAGTTGGGCATAGATGGTCGGGTATAAGTCCTTAATAAAATTTATGAAAATTCATGGACATACCTAAAACATGGAATTTTGACCTGGATTAGTATCTTGACTAGAAACGTTGGTTAACTTGGTCAAATAAATACTTAAAGTGACGGGAAGTCCGGTATAAATTAGTAGAAATTATGCTTTGAGATAAAAGTGTCTTTTGAAATAAATGTGAACACAAGACTTAACAAATGAACCTTAATATTGTCCGAGCATATCGTATAGGATCTAATTAGGTATATTTACTTGCCTTAGGTTGCGAGTAGAAGGTTGCATATTCGTTTGGGTTGCCTGCTTAGTGTGGTTTGCCGAGAAGTCCTATTATCATTTTAACTTCTATGGTGAGTTTCTCACATTCCCCTTTTTACATGTTTTAAATGTTTTGGGGTAGAAAGCATGATATTTCGTTTGTTATGCAATTACTTTTAAGTAATTAATCTTTTGAGCATATATGAACTTGAACTTGGTTTGAACGTATGAAACTTGATTTGAAATTGTTGAACTTTAGAAACGTGTTGAACTTTGAACTTTAAGCTTGATATGTATGTTGTTTGATGCTTGAAACCCGCCACTACTTTTAACTCATTATCCCCCTCATCGGGATTGAGACGTGAGTACTTATTGATAGCGCTATTAGGAGATTAGCCCCTCTTCACTCCCCGCACAAGGGTGCATAGTACTAAGTGTTTGTGCCACACTATACAACTAGAACTAGATTGGATGTTTGGAATGGTTAGGCTGAATACGTTTAAGTAGTGCCTCGCATAAACAATATAGCATACATAAATGTTGATTTGATTTTGTGTTACATTACTTTATGTATCGAGAATTATTTTAAAAACTTGAGTTGTTTTGGATACTTGACTTGATTTTGGTAACTCGCCATTGAGTTGGAAAACTATTATCGGACATCTACTCTTTTATAAAACTATATTTTGTGTACACAATCTTGAGAGCTCACCAACTATTTTGATAGTTGACCATTTTTATCTTGCTTTTTAGGTCTTAATGTGGAAAATTAGTGCATTGCAATTGGACATGTTCAAGATGTCTACTTTCTTTTAAGTTATTGTCATTTGTACTTTTTAAACTTGTACTTGGAAATGTTGTAATTCGGATAAATTTTCTTTTATCTTAATTCATGAATGGTGTTTTATCTATCATCTTGTGTGATGTTTATTAATATGTTGTACCTCGCGTTTCCGCTTTAACGGGGTGTGACAGATTGGTAATCAGAGCCTAAGGTTATAGAGAACGCCGGTTTTTCCAAAATAAAAATCTAAACTATAACCAAAATGATTTTCTTTTCTAAAAATACCAAACATGAAACGAGTCGACTAGTCCGAGTGGTTGCATCATTAGACCTCAATTAGACATAACTTGATCAACTATGTCTAATTTAGGAAGTATCATGAAACACTAGGTATAGTCATTATTTTAAACGAGTTTAAAAATCAAATTTCCACTTTAGTCACGAAAAAGCATACTAGGAATTATGTGCACCGTACAATGCATGCTTTTAGATGTCCACTATTTGATTTTAATACATCATGCTTATTTAGATTGATCCATTTATGTTCTGAGTTTGCTTTCACATCGGTTACTATCGTTATAGTGTCACACTCTCCATAAGCACCTTGTTATCTAGGACACCGTTATAGTCACAATATGTCCCATAGATCATCTTCGCGCGCTAATGATTTTGCGAGTGAGTCGCGATGTACACCTAAATACTTTTCGTACCTTTACCCTGCATAAGACCTTGAGGAGGACTCGTTGATGGATTCCGAGTAAGAACTCAAGGCGAGCAGCAGGTAAACTACGTATGCACGACCTGTAGAGACGTTCGTTCTTTCATTATTAGAGCTACGTTGACCTATGTTTAGGTCACATCTTTGTTTTATTTCGACATGGACGCAACGCGATTATAGAAAGATTTTGGGTCGGAAGCAGAAATGCGGGTGTTTTGTCCTTATCCTACCAAACCCTTTTCCAGTTTAGTTGTTGGCAGATACACCAATAAGGGTGTACTAGTGTAGTTGCCCGCATGGTTAATTTTATGCTCTTTTGAATTACTAATATTATGATATAATAAATTATTGGAATCAGTTGTGTAGATCAAGTGCCAAATTTTGATTGATACTATTATCATTAACTTTTGAAAAGACTTTTGTAAGATGTTATCTGATTACTTAAATTTTACTTATATGACAAACAAAATGGTAAACTTTTACAATGCTTAATTTAAATAATTTGTTCGCAAACACCGTGTTTAGTAATTCAAGATTTTGTTTCTGAGCGACCCCAAAGTTGAGTTAATTTTTCAAAAACATTGAGCATTTTACCAACTTCTAACTTAAGTTCATGACAGTTCTTGTTTGATGAGTTGTGAAATTAAGATTCAAGTTGCTACTTGGCTTAAGACCTTTGAAGAATTTGCTCGAGGATGGGCAAGGCTTGGATGATGTGATTTGGATACTTTCTACACTCGTAGTATTTCTATGCTATTATTATTACGCTATGTTTATAAGCGTACTTTTACCTCAGCCATATTTCGATCTCAATATGACACAAAACTCGTTCTTCCTTGCGCCAGTTCTGGCATTTAATAGGGTATATGACCCTACCGTGCATATTGCAAACGATTATTTCTCATCTACTATGTGGATTGACATCGTTTTATCGTGGAAACCTGTTACTTAAAAGTTTTGTTCTTAAAGACGTTCGATGAGACGAATTACGTCATTAGTTGCCTTAGGAGCAACTCGCCTTGGAGTGTTACCACTCTAGTTGTTTGGTTGTATGACCATCACATAAAAAACCCCTTTTGAGATAAAAGGATTGATACGAGAACGAGAACCTTATACATGATGCTAGTTAATTGTGTAACCATTTTAACAAGTTTTGTTATGGCGTTTGTGTTTCAGAGATGGAACCTATTTGGACGAGTCGAAGTCCTTTAGTAACAAAACATGTAAAAGTAAGATACTTTTTGAACACTTATTTTTAAAAACATGATGAACTAGTATTTTGCAACGGCTACATCGTTTAGCGTTAAAACTTATGTATTATAAGGCACATGTAAACATCAAATTTTATTTTTGAATATTATTATTCAACCCCCATCCGGAAAAATATTTTTATTAACAAAATATAAATTTCTTTTCAACCGGTTTCATTGTGTTTAGTTATTATGACTCTAAATTTTTGAAAAACTTTATTTCGACTCAAAATTTCCAAAATCATTAATTCGACTTTAACTTTTCCAAAAAAATAAAAAAATTTAATAATAATAATCTATATTTAATGTTACATGAAATACATTTTTTGTCAAAAACCTTTTTATTATGATTTATGTTGGGAAACTAACTTTGTTGTAAGTTACTACGAAATACAAACTTTTGCAGACATATCTTTTTGGATGACAATTATTGTGGAAGTTTTGAAGCTATATATGTGAGAACGTTTATCTTTTTCTCTATATAAACTTCTGCCGCAACAGTGTTTGAATGAATGTTATTTCATGTTCAGCTACATCATATATATGCACGGTACTCGAACTAAACTTTGGTCAAATTACTTACTCAACAAATATTGTGGAAAAATTTAAAACCATGTCCCCAAGACGAAACACGCGCAACACATGAACGAATCTTGGACACCAATTATTGTACCTCTATATCTTACAAACCTCGAACGGATACGAGTCTGAACCGCCCAAACCCTGTACTAGCTATGAAAGGAAATCACTACCAAGGGAACAATAGGAATCATGCACGTGATAGTTCCTTCAACATAGGTACCGCTGAAGCTCAGCAAGATCCAAACGTCATGACGAGTACTTTTCTTTCATCGATCATTTTCTATCTTAATATTCGATTCCGATTCCTATTTTAGTTTTATTTCTACCGACTTTTTTCCCTTGATTAACTCGAAACCTAGTGTCGTAAACCCGGTTATGAGATTGAACTAGCTAGCGGCCTTAAAGTAGTCACCAATATAATTGTTCGAGGTTGTAGACTTGAACTAGAAGGTCATACATTTATCATCGATTTGATTCCTTTTGGTCATAGTAGTTTCGACGTGATTGTGGGAATGGATTGGTTACCCAAACGTAAAGCTAAGATAGTTTGCTTTGAGAAAATTGTCCAAATCCCGTTATCTAACGGGGAGATATTGGAAGTTCAATGAGAACGTCCCGAAGGGAACCTGAAACAGTTGAAAACCATGAAAGTGAACGAGCCAAAACTCGAAGACATCCCTGTTGTACGTGAATTCCCTGGTGTGTTCCGGAAGATTTATCGGGTTTACCCCCATCTTGCGAAGTAGAGTTTCGCATAGATCTTATTCCTGGAGCTATGCTTGTTGCAAAATCACCTTATCGTTTGGCACCTACAAAAACGCAAGAACTGTCAAACCAACTTAAGGAGCTCCAAGACAAAAGTTTCATATGACCTAGTTCTTTACCTTGGAGAGCTCCAGTGTTCTTTGTTAAGAAGAAAGATGGTTCATTCCGTATGTGTACTGATTATCAAGAACTGAACAAGCTGACTATCAAGAACCGTTACCCTCTTCCCAGGATCGATGACTTGTTCGATTAGCTGCAAGGGTCACGGTATTTTTCAAAAATAGACCTTCGATCTGGTTATCATCAATTGAGAGTACGCGAAGAAGATATTCCCAAAATTACATTCAGGAAGAGGTACGGACATTTTGAGTTCACGGTCATGCCTTTTGGTTTGACTAATGCTCCTGCGGTATTCATGGTTCTTATGAACCGCGTATGTAATCCATATCTTGATAAGTTTATCATCGTATTTATTGACAACATCATGATCTATTCAAAGTCTAAAGAGGAGCATGAAGTTCATCTGAAGTTGATATTGGAGTTGCTTGAAAAAGAGAAACAGTTTGTGAAATTCTCTAAATGTGAATTTTGGCTACAAGAGGTTCGTTTTCTCGGACATGTAGTGAATAGTAAAGGTATTCATGTGGATCCCAACATTAAGGCTATGAATGAAGCCCATGCTAAGGACGTCAACACTCCAACATAAATGTTGCGAGGATTGGATAAACTGTTTCAAAGAAAAGAAGATGGCAGATTGTATTTTGTGAAGAGAATTTGGGTACCAGCTTATGGCAATTTGAGAACCTTGATCATGAATGAAGCCCATGCTACAAAGTATTCTGTACATCCTAGAGCAGACAAGATGTACCACGATTTACGAGACTTATACTAGTGGCCTAGAATGAAGAAGGATATCGCTTTGTATGTAAGTGAGTGTTTGACTTGCTCTCAGGTCAAAGCAGAACACCAGAAACCCTCGGGACTGCTCCAACAGCCAGAGATTCCCAAGTGGAAATAGGAGAATATCACTATGGACTTCATAACAAGATTACTGAGAACCAATAGCGGACATGACGTGATTTGGGTCATAGTCGATCGACTGACCAAATCTGCACATTTCTTAGCTATCCGTGAAGACTTTAAGACGGAGAGGCTTGCAAGTTTGTACATCGATGAGATCGTAGCAAGGAACGGTGCACCTGTGTCAATCATACCTGATCATGACGGTTGTTTCACATCATGATTTTGGCAATCGCTGCAGAAAGCATTAGGAACGCGACTGGATATGAGTACCGATTACCATCCACAGACTTATGGACAAAGTGAGTGTACCATTCAAACTATGAAAGTTATGCTTAGAGCATGTGCAATCTACTTTGGAGGAAATTGGGATACCCGTCTGCCACTAGTCGAATTCTCATACAACAATAGTTACCATTCAATTGTGAGGTGTGCACCATTTGAAGCTTTGTATGGAAGGAAATGTCGAACGCCCATAGCTTGGGCAGAAGTAGGAGAAAGAAAGCTCATTGGACCGGAGATCGTACAAGATACTACCGACAAGATTGTTCAAATCAAGGAATGACTTAAGGCTACACGAGATCACCAGAAGAGCTACACTGATAATCGACGAAAACTGTTAGAATTCAGTGTTGGCCATAAAGTACTACTCAGAGTATCGCCTTGGAAAGGCGTAATATGTTTTGGCAAGGGAAGAAAGCTTTCACCAAGGTATGTAGGATTGTTCAAGGTTGTCGAGCGAGTGGGTCCTATTGCTTATCGATTGCGTCTACCGCAAGAACTTGTAGACATTCATGACACATTTCACGTGTCAAACCTGAAGAAATGCCTAGCCGACGTAAGCTTGCACGTACCACTAGAAGAAATCAAGATCGACGACAAACTACGTTTTGTTGAAGAACCTAATGAAATTATGGACCGTGAGGTTAAGAAGCTTAAATGAAGTTGGACTCCTATTATAAAAGTTCATTGGAACTCCCGACGAGGACTAAAATTTACTTGGGAACGAGAAGACGAGATGAAGCGAAAGTATCCAAAACTGTTCGCGAGCGCTACGTTTTAGGACGATAAATTGAAATTTCGGGACGGAATTCCCTTTAACAGGGGAATACTGTGACAACTGTCTATTTTGAGGTCAGTAACCGATAGCAAACATACGACATTATTGACTCCATTAAATTTTTGTTGAGTCACTTTCGAAATGGTCGTGTCATTTTTACTATTAAATGCTTATTTTCTTAGGAACCCTAGTTATACGAACACACCTTTGACCTATGATCCTAGTTAACGGTCTTAACGATATGCTCAAAGGTCATTAATTTAATGCCAATAATCATAAATAAACATAATTCATTCACTTCTATAAACTTAGGTCACCTCATCCATTAAAACTTGTAAGTTTCCCGGTAAACCCGATATTATGCAAATTTTTATGTTTTTGCACTTACGCTTTTTTATAACGGACTTAAAACACTTTAATATGACCTATGTATATAAATCCACTATTAATATACCTCATACTATACACTTTATACACTTTACATTTACACTTACCACATTACTACATTTAACATATATTTGACTTTAACTAAACACTTACACTTTTCCATAATACATTTAACTACTTAACATATACATTATATATGCAAAATATAAATTAAAAATCAGATTTTTCCCTCCCCTTGGACCTCCAAAACCAACCATGCCACCCCTATACCCAATCAAATGGATTGCTTCTCCCAAAACACACTCAATGCTTCTCATTTTCCCATACTTTTTTTCACACCTTCACTCCAACTACTCTTACTTTCTCCTTTTCATTTTCCACACACTAATCACTCATTGTCTCTCTAAAAGCATAGAAAACCTCTCCTACCCTCTTCAAGATTTCATCCACCACACCACCACCATCAACCACCACTCAAAAATCTTGTTTTGACATAAGAACCTTACTAAAAAAAGGCTTGTTTAATCACCTCTTTCTTAGGGACATTATTACGTGATATTATTATAAATTTATTTATTTCCTTTAATAATTTGGGATGTTTAATCGAACGTAACGAAACGTAATAAACGAACATAATCTGGACATTCATATCAGGCGTTTCACGGAAACGTAACATATAATGACACGAAGAAGTTTGTTCACGTTGTTTATTTAACTATCAAGGACCAAAATTCATGTTTTGTTGTTCAATTATTAAATAAACGAACATAAACGAATTTCTCGACGAACGATTAACGAACGGTTCGCTGAAACGTTCATTAGTTTACAGACCACCTATAAGTGTATTTATTCATATTTCACAAACATTACTTAGCACATTTTCACATTTAACTTACAATACTCTACACAATATACCTTCAGTTATTACTTATATCCGTTATACAAACAAATGTTACCTTTTTACTTTAAAAAGACATTAAATAAAATTATTACACAAATAATTAATAAAATTCCCTCCCACTGGAGCCCCTAAAACCATCACCCCTTGTCCCCCATGCCTCCCTCCTCCTCCAATCACATTGCAAGCTCATTTACACACTCATAAACACTCCTACACTCAACCACCCTTCACACTTATTCATTTTCACTCTCTTCCTTCTCACATACACTTCTCTCTCTCTCTCAAAGATCTGGTTTCCTCTTCTTCTTTTCCATTTTGGTCGGCCAAGAACAAAGCACCACAATCCACCACTCAAAATCTTGATTAAACACAAGAATATCACTCAAAAAGGCTTGTTTAATCATCTCTAATAAGTTTCTTGGTTCGTTTTTCACTCAAAGCACCATCTTGGAAAGTTGAATCATCTCAGCCTCATCTTCATATTGTCATTCACTTGGTGTTATCATAGGTAAGGTAAGGGTACAAGACGGCTTGTGCCTATCTTGTACCCGAAAAGTGCCATTTATGGCTTAAAACACATGTTTGTTCATCTTCTTTTGTTCTAATCCACAAGATAATAAATCTACTGATAATATAGTGTTATGACACTCTTTAAATAATGGTAATATGCTTATAAAAGTTGTATAAGTGGTTTGATGATTCGAATGATAAAACTAGTGATGATATGGGGCGTAAAATCATGATTTTAACCTAAATCGGGAGTTGATTTGTACATGCAATAAGTCAATGTTTTTTCAAAGAGTCTACTGATTTTTCTTGATCAATAAGATGTATAAATTCATGTGAAATAGATTCAAGATTCGTTTTGGTCGTTTTAAAGGTTTTAGATAAAAATAAATGAATGAAAGTCTTGATTTTCAAAAGTTATGGCACATCTTGTGTGTTTTGTGTAAAAGAGCCCTTTTGATCCATGAACCCACTGACATTTTTGGATTAAAATGATGTTAAGACCTGTATAATATTATTGTGGGAGTTGATTGGGTCATTTTTGCATGATAAGTTAGTGGTTTGACTTGTTTAGTCAAATGGAAATTTCAATCAGCCCTCTAATTTATTTGTGTGTCATATTGATTGGGGTGTAAGTTGATGATAAAACCGTCTTTTGACATGGTTTAAGAATCTAGAATCATGTGATTTGAGTCTAGTTTCCAGAATTATAAGCTTTGTAAAAATATGAGGTCGTTTGGTTAGTGAAAGTTGTAAAAATATGAGGTCGTTTGGTTAGTGAAAGTTGTAAAATGGTGAAAGGTGTCAAATCTGCCCGAAAATCTCTTTTCAACCCTTTTACTAAAATGACCATTAATCATAAACCACGATGAATCTATCATTGAAACTGATATAGGAGATACTTGTAAGGATTATTTAGAGTCTCCCGTTGGCCTAACTCATATAACCTTGATTTAGACCCTCTGATTATTAAAATACCTTTATATGTCCAGATTTCGCCATTTTTGGAGTCGGGCATAGATGATCGGGTATAATCCTTAATAAAATTTATGAAAATTTGTTGACATACCTAAAACATGTAATTTTGACCTGGAGCAGTATCTTGACTAGAAACTTTGGTTAACTTGGTCAAATAAATACTTAAAGTGACGGGAAGTCTGGGACAAATTAGTAGAAATTGTGCTTTGAGATAAAAGTATCTTTTGAAATAAATGTGAACACAAGACTTAACAAATGAACCTTACTATTGTCCGAGCATATCGTATAGGATCTAATTAGGTATATTTACTTGCCTTAGGTTACGAGTAGAAGGTTGCGTATTCGTTTGGGTTGCCTGCTTAGTGTGGTTTGCCGAGAAGTCCTATTATCATTCTAACTTCTATGGTGGTTTCTCACATTCCCCCTTTTTGCTTGTTTTAAATGTTTTAGGGTGGAAAGCATGATGTGTCGTTTGTTATGCAATTACTTTTAAGTAATTAATCTTTTGAGCATATTTGAACTTGAATTTGGTTTGAACGTATGGAACTTGATTTGAACTTGTTGAACTTTAAAAACGTGTTGAACTTTGAACTTTGAGCTTGATATATATGTTGTTTGATGCTTGAAACCCGCCACTACTTTTAACTCATTATCCCTCTCATTGGGATTGGGATGTTAGTACTTATGGATAACGCTATTAGAAGATTAGCCCCTCTTCACTCCCCGCATAAGGGTGCATAGTTTTAAGTGTTTGTGCCACACTATACAACTAGAACTTGATTGGATGTTTGGAACGGTTAGGCTGAATACGTTTAAGTAGTGCCTCGCATAAACACTATAGCATACATAAATGTTGATTTTATTTTGTGTTACATTACTTTATGTAACGGGAACTATTTTAAAAACTTGAGTTGTTTTGGATACTTGACTTGATTTTGGTAACTCGCCATTGAGTTGGCAAACTATTATCGGAAATCTACTCTTTTATAAAACTATATTTTGTGTACACAATCTTGAGAGCTCACCAACTATTTTGATAGTTGACCATTTTTATCATGCTTTTCAGGTTTTAATGTGGAAACTTAGTGCATTGCAATTGGACATGTTCAAGATGTCTACTTTCTTTCAAGTTATTGTCATTTGTACTTTTTAAACATGTACTTGGAAATGTTATAATTCGGATAAATTTTCTTTTATCTTAATTCATGAATGGTGTTTTATCTATCATCTTGTGTGATGTTTATTAATATGTTGCACCTCGCGTTTCCGCTTTAGCGGGGTGTGACAGATATAACATTGCTTGCAGGGCAAGTTATATCATGATTTCCACTAACATGAGCCTGTGTACCGAACCTTAACACATTTACCATTTAAGATTAAATAAGCGGTCAGGAAGTATGCCACTACCCCTAGTCTCAATACAAAATGTCCGTTTGACAGGGTGTTCACCATCGAATTCAAACCCCGGACAGGATTGTCAAACCCAATAGATCTATTTAATGCATTCAGCGTTTACCTCCTCGGTAATTAACGAGTACACAATAAAAGGCATGAACTCATAGGCAACGAAATAATATCATGTATCAAAACACATTGCGTTCACTTTTCAAAACAACATGTATCCCCTCGCGGGTTATAAAACATTTAAAACAGTTCAAAAGCGAGGCTATGAACTCACCTTAACTGAAGCCGAAGGTCAAATAACCGAAACAATCTCGACCTACTCAACAACGAGCTCAACCGCGACCTATAATTTATGTCGCTCGATTATTATACGATAAGACATGATCGAATAGTGCGTACATCGCAACTATTAAAGCGATATAAATATACATACACATGTGATGAGAAATCTACTTGCGCGTCCTAGATCCTAAACTCCACATATTTGAGTTATGTTCATTCTTTTACTTACACGTTCGATACTTTATCGAAAAACTTTCTATTTTCAGAAATTTTCTATTTTTAGAAAGTTGCTATTTTCGGAAAGTTACCATTTTTAGTAAGTCCCGTCATCTAATTATATTTATAGTAATATTTTTCTATCTCGTCTCGTCGATCTTTCGACGTTCAATTTGGTTATCATTTAACCATATCGGAGTTATATCTCGTATATTACAAAAGTTACTATTTTTAGAACTATCTCCATCGTAACAATCGTTGAGTCTAAAATGTTATACTCGTAATAATAATAGCGTTTATTATTTTTATAAATATTCAACAAGTCTTGTATCTACCCGTTGACTTTCAAAAGTCAACATTAGACTTTATTTAACTTTGACTTTATGTATATACATATATTGCTAGATCTGACCCGCTCAAAACGACCCATTATATCACATTTTCACGACTCGGACAACAAAGAGATTTTATGCAAAACGACATTTCGGACAACTTTTTAGTTTTAGCCGAGAACTGAAACTCGACAAAAAATTACCAAAATGCCCCTACAAGTTTCTACAGGAACTTATGACATTTTCAATTAATGTGCAGAAATTGACTTTCACTTTTGACCCGTTATCACTTGATTTTAAAACTAGCAAGCCTTGCGGCAAAGTAAAACGACGTTCCGAGCAACTTTCGTGCTTCGCCAGAAGGCCGAAACGGACTCGAAAGTGCTCAAACCGGACGTTTTTGATTCTGTCAGCACTTGATAATTTTTACTAATGCTGAATTTTTCCACTTAAAAAGTATATCTCGTTTTCGCTCTAGTTTCTTCGTTATTAGGAGTTCGAAGCTCCATTTTATATCAAAACGATCGTCTAAGAAAGCTTAATCATATTTTTCAATCAAAAATCAAATTTCACAAAATCTCAATCCTCGTTTTCTGCGCCAAAGTTTCTGCCTAAATCTATGAGCTACGAAACGCGCCAAAATCCATTTTTAACCAAAAAATTCATTCACGGCACATCTAAAATGGACTATAATCCATATTTAACTCGCTCAATCAATCAATAATAAAAAAACTAACTAGACGACGCAAGATCTCACGGATTTCATCACATGCAACAAGTATAATCAAATCAAATAAACGAAACAACGAAGCAAATATAAAAGAAATGCCCACAATGCTATCGTCGCAAGATCGAACTCGATAGAAAAACACGCTTGTCCCTTGTTCCTTTTTGGTCGCGACCTCGAACCCAAATCCAACCCAAAACCAAAACCAAATCGAATCCAACTAAACCAAATCAACCCAATTCAAACCAAGCTAATCTTGGTGAATAACAAATTAACAAAACACACCTTTGTGTGTCCTTACCCGGTTTGAACCCACAACCGAAATCAAAACCCCTTTAGTTTTTGATTTTAAATCTCCCACCAATCTTCTTATAACATTTCCCCACTAATCTAACTAACCTTAATCAAATCAAAACCCTCTTATTTCATCAAAACTCAAACCATGCATAAACCTTAGTGCATGTTTATTTTTCTTTCATATATGACCTTAAATACATCATCTAAACAATATTTGGTTGCTAGAAAAATACAAACACCAAGGGTGTTTGCTTTGCTTGCTTCGTTTAAATCAAAAAGAAAGGAGTGAAGGAGAAAACAAATTTCAACTTGATTTTTGATTAACCTAACTATTTTTGAGTGATGTTTGTGTAGGTTTCTATGATCAAAACTTGAAAATGGATTTTGTATATGTGTGTGTATGTGTGGCCGGACAAGAGAGAGCCAAGAGAAGGAGAGAAATAAAAATTTTGAGCTATGTGTTTACTTGTGTGTTTATAAGAGATTACTTGGAAGAAGTATAACACAATGATTAACATTGGAACTCATAATGTGTTGAGTGTGTGTGTTGTGTCCATAGCCGGCTACAAAGGCTAGGGGAGAGCATGCATAATATTTTTTTGAATTTTAATTACTTGTATTTTCTTTGTAAACATTTAATAAAAATGTAAACTTGTCACCATTTAAATAAAATGTGAACCTTTAACGCGAGCTTTGGCCAAGATCGAGGAACAAGGACGATATTTGTAAAATAATAATTTACGATCTTTAAAAATAATAACGAGACGCGTCGTAAATTTTTACGAAGCTTAAAACGTTTAACGATTGTGCGGTCAAACGTTGACTCGCGAAAGGTCAAAAATAAAAAAATTTAAATTCCGTTCGTAATAAAATACGAAAATATTTATTTTCGACAAATAAAATTTTAAATGTCAACGTTCATTCACATGAACTTATAAAATAATAATTATGACGTCGAATTCGCGACCGTCATATGCGTCGTTAAACTCGGGTTGTTACATTTGCACAACTAGCAGATAAATCATGTAACATTGACATATAAAGAGCAAGATAAAAAGATCATGTAAACCATGTTTCAGCATGTATAAATTAGACCATCATACAGATAGATTCAAGGAATGCCAACAAGGAACAAGAACTTCCAAACATAGATATATCCATATCATTATGTATTAAAAATACAAATTATAAGATCATACGAGACATCTTATAAGAGACAAGATTACTTCAAATGTAAGAATCATGCAAGTAGAGTTTAAGCCTTAACATTTAATATCACGAATATAAGCATAAAAGCATTTAAAAACGAAACAAAACCTTTCCTAAGGTTTACGCATTTGACAATTAATCAAATAGTTATCAAACACCAAGATAACGACAAGACAAATAATCAATCAAGAACATATAATCAACACATGTATGTGAAATGCAGGATGTCATGATAGACTATTGAAAGAAAGATCATATTTACTACTAGTATAGAAAATGTAATATTAGTGTTGTTTGGGTGATGGAGAACACGTTGGTGAACTAGTAGTTATAGAGGATTGACAAGTATGAAATGACAATTTCAAAATGTGAATAATTTTAACGAAGTATTTTTGAAATGCCCTTTTTTCAACATGACAAAAAAATATTTAAAACTTTTGGCGGAAACGCCATGACCAAAATATGAACTTTTGCTATTATTTTATAAACTGACAACAATATATTACAAATCATTCATTGAGACTATTTTTATATGAAACTAGACTCAATTATCTTTAAAATGGCGGGTGGCACAACTTCTAACTCCATACGATTGATTTTATACGAAATTCCCAACATTACCCATTTTCTGCAAAACTTGTTGTCCTGATTTTATATATGGCTCAAATGACCAAAACTCGACTTCTATACCTCGAAATAACATCAAAACTTATAGAATTTATTCATAAAATATATACTTCAATATCAAATGCACACTTTGTCTAAATGAACCATGGAACTATTCTTTAGAAGTTTTACCAAACACTAGTTTTGACCCGTTTTAACCATAACTATAACTTATTACATTGACCAACTTTGAAATATGCTTTAACACTATAACAATACATCATTACACTTCATTATTACTTGGAGTATTTTGGATGAAACATTCAAGTTGTCAATCCTATTTTGATATACATAAATTTTATAACAATATTTGTCAAAACCCTTTAACTAACTTACTGCGTTCTTATTCTTAATTAAGATATTGAGATTATACAAGATGCTAATATAGCATATGCAAAGAAATTTTTCTCTCCCCTTAGAAGGATTTCCGGCCGCCACTCCCATCATTCTCCAGTCATTAATCCTGCCCTATCATAGCCTTTCCTGATCAAATTATTCGTATGTTCTTATCTTTATATGATCGTGCATCTTTATTTATGGTTTTGGTTTTTATGGGTTTTTGGGTCGAAACCTTTTATCCTTTTCTTTTTTATTTCTCTATTCTAGTTGTTATTGACCCATTATATGTGCATCTTAATTGATTAATCTCTGATTTTTCTTTTAATTATATGTTAGTGGGTTGTTCAACTATGGTTTGTTGAAATCGCCGTTTATAGGGTTTCGACTTCTGTCGTTGGGGACCCTGGTATATCCTTTATCTATGTTTAAATCTTGCCTTAACCTAAGTTACTGATCTCTTTGATTGGTGTCTTTCGTTAGGGTTAAGGTTTTTTTGATCGATTGCTTTAGGGTTTGTCGTTTGGGTTTGGATCTGCTCATTTAGGGTCGTATGATTGCATGTAATGAAAGCATGATGGAATCTGATGTTGCTGGGTTTTCGGAAGTCGTATTATAAGTTTTTGTGATGGTGATGATCCTTTATTATCGATGCTTGAAGTGCTAGTATTGCTGGAAGTGTCTTTATGTTCCATGACCCATTGGAGTGCATTCCTATCAAGTATTGCATGCTATTATGGAGACAATTGGTCATGCATTTCTTGGTTCGTGGATGCACTAAGGAATTGGAAGTTCTATGTCGTCTTCACTGGAGTACAGCTGAATTCATCATCTTTGATTCTGGTTTGACGAATTGAAGTTGTTAGCTATGGAAACTATCGGAATTTATGGTTGAATCCCTATGTTTTAGGGATTTGGTTTGACTGGAATTAATGTGCATCTTGATCTATTATGGGTATTTTGACTGGAATTAATTCTAGTCTTGACTGGAATTAATGTGTACCTTGATAGAATTTAATTAAGCATTAATATGGGTCTTGACTGGAATGATGCGCAATTATATCTCTTTAATGAATGTATCATGGATGTTACATGTCTTTGGAAGTTGCTACGTGCATTGGAAGTTCTATGAATTCGAAGTTGTAGGGTGGAGTTTATCATTCTGATACCCGTATAGATTAGTGTTAGGAAGTATTTGTTTTACTTTCTTTAGTTGTCAGAAGAATGGTTTGTCATTCTTATGTTGTGGTTAGGTTAGTAGCTTTTTGAAGCTTGTATGTGTCCAGATGGACTGAGATGTGGGACTTCACCCTCATCCTTTGTACTTAAATGTTTTTTGGTGTAATATATTTACCGAGGAAACCCTTTACCCAAAAAAAAAGAAAGAAAGATATATATGCTTATATGAGGTGCACGAGATCTAGCATAAGTCCTATTGTGTGAAAACATGAAATCGACAAACAAATGAACAAATAGCATGCCAAACAAGACACTTATGTTCCATAAACAAAAAAACGCAAATACAAGAGCAAACAAGGAAAACAAGTAGTCATATAGCGTATTACACATTCTAAACATCACTTCTACTTATATGACTTACCTAAGAATTTACAAAAATACGTTTTTAACAAAACTAAGAGTTATCCCAAACACTCCATTTAAAACCATATAACTATTCTTTAAGAACAAAAATAGACAAACAAGCGAATGAAAGACATGATAAGTTAGACACATATATTTCACAAATAAACAAGCTTAAATACAATTTGAAATAATCATACGATCAAGGTATATAAGGAACGCAAAGTAAAACAACTAGTCATATAACATATCATACGAAAAAAATTCTTTTCGCCCTGCGTTGAATATGACGATGTATACCAAGCTTGATTGGTGTCCAAAATATTTTAATTTCAAAGACGGATGTATCAATGTTCAAAGGATACCAACTCAAATTTCCCGACTCAAAAGTTTAAGTTTCTATGTTAATACGAAACTTGAAATTTTGGACAGTTTGTAGTATTTTGAAAATTTGACTTACTTAAACCTTTAATCAGTACCCCTAACCCATTTTATTAGAAAGTTGTTCAAATCCCTTCGAAATGGTAGGTGACAAAAAGGTTTAAAACATGGTAAGCTTTAAAGTAAACTTAAATAACAAAATTTAATCATTATTTAAGCTTGTATTAACAAACATATTCAACAACAAAACTTCTAAGTATAAAACAACGACATACTTTTCATATTAAGTCCTGCTTTTCGGATAATTTGATACATGGATCATACTCGGTTTTGAAAACCATTTGTTTTGAAAACTAGAGCCACGTAGCTCTGATACCAATTATGGAAAACATAGATTGGGGGGTGAATATGTTTCTGTTTAAAATCTTAAAACTTTCGTATCAAATCCCCGATCAAACTTGATGTAATATGAAAAGTACCACATATAGTCTATCACTATATGAATAATGAAAGCATTGTATAAACAAGTAGTCACAACACAAGCAAAAACATCAAAACACAACATAAGCATACTTAAAAAGTAAAGAAATAGCGATATATAAAAGAGAAAGCAAACCAAACGCAATGATTTATAGTGGTTCGGTTACGGAGCTCCTCTCCACCTACTCCACTCTTCGAGTACTCAACTCGAGATTTACTTCACTAGATCAACACGCTCCCTTCTCGGCGGAGAAAACCTTACACAACATCGCTTACACTCTTTTTGGTACAAAGCTAAATACCTGGTTCTTACACACCTGGTAGAATTAACCCAAACCCGTTATGTTTTATGGCCCAATATAATAAACCTTGTGTTTTATGGCATAAACACATAAACCATCTAATCTAGTTGGTGAGACAAGATAATGATACAAATGTATGATAAAGATCTAAGACACAAATGTCTAGTGGATATGAATGCCTAATCTAAATGAACTTCCCTTGATAGAAAGCCTTCAAATGGATAAAGATGATAAGATTTCTAATCTTGTAGATCTACATATGTATATGCTTTGTGGTGGATCAAAATGGAAAGATCTCTAAGGCTTGCTTTGGTGGATCATCTTGAAGTATGCTTATACCAAAATAAACGTTAGAGCATTATGATCATATGCAAATGAAAGTAATTAATGTGTGTATTCCTACAGATCTAAATGAGAACTAGAGACAATGTGTGTGTAAAAAAAGATGAGAAAATGGTAAGATTTCGCTTGCTATTTATATGCAAAATCCTACACTGTAGCACGGTTCCTGCGGTACCTTCCTTGTAAGGTACTGTCCAATGTAAACACATGTAACCGGCATTTACTATTCATCAGTTCCTACCATATCCTTTTACAAGAAGGTACCGACCAGTGTTTCCAAAAGGAACCGGCTATCTGACACTAGATAAAAAATTTTGCTAAAAAATCTTTTATAATCTTTGAGGGATTTTTCCAAGATTTGGATAATGCAATGCATGAGGTAAAATTGATTTCCTTTTTATTTACTTAATTATGAAAATAAAATTGTACATGTAAAAATAAAAAGGTCTAGTTGAGTGCTTATCAAAATAAAGTTAACTTGTTTAAATAAAATATATATTTAGACGTAAACTTTGAGTGTAAAAATAAAAGTGATGCATTTGTATAAAAAAACTTGTAAATGCAAAATGTGAAATGAGGTTTGATCATAATGCAACATAACAAACATGTATGAACCTATGTTGTAACATACGAGAATGCAAGACGTCGAGATGTGTTGATGAATGTTGAGACAAAATATAATTACGAGTAACTTGTACTCTTTACGTTATGTATTATAAGTTACATGTTTGTCCTTATCAAAACAAATGAGAATGTGTAGATTCAATATCGTAATATTGCACTAACAACAAAGAATTCAAGGAGCTTGCTTTGGGGGAGATTGTTAGCCTCAAAATATTCAGTCGAACAAGGAATCTCAGTCATTTGTTAAGTGGTCTTGGTCATTATTAAATGTACGTTGTAATAGGCTAGAAATGGAACTGGGCTCGCTTAGTAATCTAATATTATACACGTTGTGGGCTTAAGCCCAACCAAAAACATAAGCCCGGTCCACCAAGGAATACCCTAGGCGTGTCTAGGAGTATAAATACTCCTCTCCACAATAGAGAGGGGTTGGTTGTCTTATTTCTCTCTTTTGTGATAATCCAAACATCCCCCTTCTTTCTATTTTCTTTATTTCTTCTTCCTCCTCTCTTTTCTATATTATTTTCGTATATATGTATATCAAGGAAGTGATCATGGTTTAGATTAGGGATAACACACTATCTGTGGTAGCTTCACTTAAAGTTGCAGCATGTATCTGGTGACTTGGATGTTGTTGGTGAGATACTTGTGAACTACTTGCTTCAATAGGATTGGAAGCGCCTATTACAATGATTTTTAAATATGTATAATTCAATACTTGGCATCTGGATTTCTTGCATAACATACGTAGCTAACAACATAAAGAAAACTATGAAAGTATCATTAGAGATATAAGGGATATAGAAGATTACCTTGCTCACTTAGATTCTTTTCACTAGGATGCTCCACTTTGCTTGGTCATTGTTGCACCTCATGAATAGATATAATGTGTAGCCTTTTACGTTTACCCATCCTATGTAGATAGTAAATACTACTTTAACTACAACTTAAAAAAATGTCAAATGCAAATAGATTACTTGCTAAAACATCAATATAGCACATTACTGTCCCTACTCCCTATAAACAAAATTAAACGCAAAATCAAAGTGTATGCTATTTTGTATAAACCTAGCCACTAAACTTAATAACTTATCATACCTATGGGGGTATCACAGGTTTTGAAAATCAGAAGTCATATTAGAAACCCATAAGGAAAATAGGGGACAATTTATCATGTGTCAACACCAGGCCCGGATATATAAGCCTGTGCAGGCTGCCCAACCGCACAGGGCCCAAAGATTTAGAGGGGTCTCAATTTTAAAGGCAAATTTTGATTTGCAAACAACCCATTAAACATGGCATGATGTCCATTTTCCATTCATGCACCAAGAGTTACGAAGAAGCATAAGAACGACAAAACATATTATCACACGATGTATTCTTCATTCATGCACTAAGAGTTACGAAGAAGCATAGGAATGATTTGTTAATTTGCTTTATTGTTTATCACCTAGTACTTCACTTGTATAAAAGGACTTAAATTCTGATTACTATATTTCAAAACATTTTTGTACTTGTACGCTTGAAGTTTGTATATAAAACAAAACCAACTTATATAAATGGCCTGAGTATGGAAACCGTAAAGAAGAAAACAACATTTCATTTTTTTTCTTTTGGAGGCCTCTTTTACAATCATGGCACAGGGGACTCGAAATCCACGAGACAGCCCTGGTCAACACTTAGACACGAAACAGTTACTAGCAATTATCATTCACCACTAACTGCAAAGCACGTCACTGTACTTCTACTTCTACTTCCTATAAAAAGAGGTAACGGCTACTACTAAACTAATATTAACTTCCATAGAACAACCGCTTCTACCAATCCAATTTTTTAAACTTGCTAGAATTTACTTTATCCTCAATGTATTCACCTATCTAACTATTAACATCTTCAAAATCACATATTATAAATCACTCTTGATCAGCTTACATAATCATCTCTAATTTCCAGATATTTTTCCTCAATAATCAACATATAAATAAGTAATCGCTAAACAAATTGACGCATTACTTAATCAAACTAATGTCACATCTTAATTTTACAATAATTATGCAATTAACATCAAATCTAACATTATCAATAACACAATCAATATCCCAATCTCTAAATAAATCGATTAAAATTAGTGAAACAATACCTTCGCTAATAGACAAATTAACCGGTAAACGGTGAGGTGATTGGTGACGACGAGATGACTGGTGAAGATGACGATAGAATGTGAGAATGGTCGGAGAGGATGATTGGGAATGGTAAGATGACCGGTGAAGATGATGAGAGAAGGTGAGAATAATTGGAGAGGATGATCGGATACGGTGAAGATGATCATAGATAATTAGATTACCGGCGAGGTTGACAGGAGACTGGGAGATTGACCGGTGAAAATGATCGAAAGTGAAGAGACCCAGGATTTCAACATTATCAATGAAAATGATCAGAATGTGTGTTTTGGTTACATTTTCATTATTCGCCCAAACTGTTACTCCTTTGTTATGACTTTTAAGCACTCATTTTTAATATCTATAGTTACATTTTCATTATCAGTCCCTATAGATATCAGTCACAAAAAGGCATTTATTCTGTAGTGAAAGTCGTAAATAGGTAAAAGTTCAAAGTCTTTTTTTATTATTAAACTTTCTTTAAAAATGTGTATTTTTTTAAATTATAAATTTATATTACTTTATATTAAAGGGCACGCACTCCAAAGTGTATTGCCCTTTAATATAAAGTTATAATTATAATTTAGATTCTCGTAGATTACAATTATAATTTTAGCATAATCAAAGTTTGTATTGACTTTGGCTTAAGGTTGAATCATGGCTAAAAAATAAATGATGCCTACTCCACAAAGCACATACGTAAATTTCATATATTTTTGTTGCCTTACTTTTTTGGTATAGCATATGCTTGTATGAACATATAGTTTTAACAAATATTTGTTACAATATTTTACTTGTAAAAATTAGTTCATGAACCAACTGAGTGACATATTATTAGGATATATTTTTGACAAAACTGATCATGTGTTACCTTGAGATATAAAAGTGTTTTTTATAAAGATGTATAATTCTTCGTATACTTTTCTAGGCTATATGACATTGTGATTTCATTTACATTACTATTCTATAAGAAAGTTAAGCTTCTTGGCACGACCCCCCTCCCCCCCCCCCCTTCCCCTCAATGTCAAATCCTGGCTCCGCCCTGAGCTTGTTCAAATCTAATCAATGAAATGGTTTGTCTGGATTTACATAGTAGCTGCGGTTACACATTTTAATTAATCATTAGTGATAACTATGATTTTTAACGAGAATTATTGCAAGAAGTAATATATCATTGACTAATGTATTTATTAGTTTTTATTGGTTTTATTTCAAGCAAAACTAACACATTTTCACATTAAATAAGTGTGTTGTCTTCAAATATTAAATCTATTGTTTTAAGAATGTCCCAAATACATTAAAATGTAATATAAAAGTATAGATACACTATTAGTTTTAGTTTTACGTACTCCAATTCCAACCGAGCATGGAAAAAAATTCGAAAAATTCGAGAACGCGACCATGCATTGAATAACAATTTGCCATACAAGTCCACAAACAACTAATATGTTTAAAGAGAGACAAGCTCACACAATTAATCCTTTCTTGGGTTATATTTTATTAAATTTTTTAATCTTTGTATTCCGAGAGCGGCGCTTAAAGAGAACAAAAAATAACACTTGCCTTTTAATTATGATTATTATTAATTTCAGATAACAAACTTATTAGTTGGATAATTATAAGATATTATATCCTCACCTGCCATCTCCAATCTTGATTCAATGAGAATGAGATTAAAACTCAAAACCTATTTTTAGTCTTTTCTTACAAATTTAATATCTCCCAAACTGTTTAATTCGTTTAAGAGGAGACGGAAAAAACATATAACCCTCACGAAGAGCCATTTTAGAGTATCTCTCTACTATAGATATCAACTTGAGATATACATACTAAATAACACTTATTTTTGTTTTTTTTTTACGAATTGTTAATCAATTTAATGTTACGGTTTTTTGTCTCTCCTTTTTTAGTTTTCGTTTGTTAAAGGACTTGCTTGTGACTATCACAGTGGGAGTTTAACAATAATAAAATCAATATGTGATATTTTGTGGTAAATCACATATATAGACTGATAAATACACATATGATATTAGTGTTTAAATCATATATTGTAATATGTAATTCATAAATGATAATCAATGTAGATTCAAAAGTGAGTTAGTGTTTAGTTAGCGCAACAGAACAAAGTGTTAATTTATAACCAAAAAGAGGTTGGTCTTGTAAAAAATATGTATCAGACTATATAAATTATGATGTAAATAAGTCCAAGCATTGGTCAAAACTTAAGAAGAATCGTCTGACTCCCATGAAGGACGTCTAGATCAAAGTAGAAAAAAAAATAAAAGACGATAGTAAAAGAATAAGATCATAATAAATACAACACCTTTTCAATAAGAGTCATTTAGTGTATTCCATTTGTACAATCCTCCTCCTCCACCTCTCCTTCTCTTTTTTCCTTTTCCTTAATGAAATATGAAAATGTATAAAAAAAACCCACTCTCTATCTCTCTAGCTTCATCTCTCCATCTAATCTCTAATACTTTTGTATGATAACTAATGCAAAGATGACATAATTAACCAAGTAGTATCTATCTCCCCGGGGCCGGGAGTGACTTAGTTTGTGTTTTCATGCATACTAATCGGCTTAATTGTGTTAATTATTGATGCTAAGGAGCTTATCGTATCTAAGAAAACGTGTAAGCCTTATACTTTTGGTATTGAGATTTAACTCATTTAAACAGTGAATTTGATTTTATGAATTGGAACAATAAAATTATCGAGCCGTGAAAAATTATACTAAATAGGGCTTTTAATCACTTTCCGTATACCGTCAAATTAGGAGTTCTTAAATAAGCTTTTATTATATTTATTTAATATATCTTACGAAAAATATTCGATTACGAATCGATTTTGATCAAAAATAATTGAATTTGATAACTTTTGTATCTAAGAAACTTGTTTCGGAAACTGATTTTGTGATTTAACTGCTTTCGTAACGTAAAACAGAGGTTTCGGAAACTGTTTCTAGTGTTTTGATGACTTTCGTAACGTAGAACAAAGGTTTTGGTAACTGTTTTTAGGCGGGAAATACCTTTTGTATCAGTTTGAGCTTTCATATAGGATCTCATAGCTTTCAAAAACTGTCATACGTAAGTAGTATAACTTTCGAAAAACAGTTATCGCATACTTTCATAACTATGAAAGAACTTATAACTTTGAAAAACATAATTGATAATTTTATCACTTTCAAAAAAAAAAACCTTAAAACCTTAAAAATGAAATCTATAAGTTCTCAATCAGTTTCGTAGCAAGGAATATACGAAAGTAAAGATTTTGTTTTTACGAAAGTTAGTGGAAATTAGGAATTTACGAAAGTTGGGTTTCATATATTGGAGCTTTCGGTAACCGTTTTAGTTTCGTATTCTGTGGAGCTTTCATAATCTGTGGTTTCATATTTGGGGGTTTTATATCAAGAAATTGGTTTTGGTTTCGTACTCCAAGGTTTCGTAACATAGGTTTCATAAAAAAGGTTTTGTAACACAGTTTCGTATCTGAAGGTTTCATATTTCTGGTTTCGTATTTCTAAGGTTACGTAAATAAAGGTTTCGTATTATAGTGAAGACACAGTTTCCTACATTGAGGTTTCATATCTCTTGGTTTCGTATTTAAAGGGTTTCGTTACACAGTTTCAGAGGTTTCGTGTCTTCTTACTTTTGGAAATTGAGCTTTCGTATCGATGTGTCGTTGTGCGTAGGTAATATTTATTATCAAGTTTTACTATTTATATTTTGCCAACCTTACCTAAAAACAACACTAACGGGCAGTATACCCGATTAGTTTTAGGTTCGTTGGTAAGTAGGGTGTCGATCACTAAGAGCGAGTGTTAATACTTAAGTCTACCATTATTTTAGTTATCTAAGTTAGTCCTAATTTATTCTATGTTATACCTAAGTTAAACCTAAACTAACGCGACAAGGAGGATTTTTAGCCTGAGAGACTGGCACGAGTTTTGGTTTACTTAAACTAAGAAGATGGCAATTAACACACACAAGTTGATAGACAAAAGATAAAGAATCGGTCGAGCCTAATGTAAGGAAAACATACTAACCTTGCTTAATCTGATGTAATGTAGGTTTTAGATTATAAGTGCAATTATTGTCTTATCTCGTTGTTAATATATCATTCCCAGATTTAGGCGATACTTCTTCCTAAAACCTAGATCTGGCAATTCTGTCACAATTAACGACATCCGCATAAAGTACTCATGGTTGATTATAATCTATCTTAGGAGACAATAATGGTGATCTTATCCAATCCTAGCTCATCGAGACTTTACTAACATACTGCTTAATGGCTCTTTATATACTAGTAGTCCACTTGTCCAGATCTTTACTCAAGGAATCAAACGTCATTTGTTAATCCTAGGTCACCTGCTAGTCTAACATGTTCACTAAACCAAGGGCAAAGACAACACGATATTTGTGATCCTATTACTCTAGATATATAAATTGCAGATATGGAGAGTTATCCCGGTATCTAGCTAACGCTATATTTGTATTCCTAGATCCATTTGAATGATAGGTCGCATACTTAAGCACATAAATGAGTATAAATTGATAAACATAAAACAACTCACAACGAATAAGATGCAATCGAAATAAACATAAACCAAACATTAAATTATCATAAACATGGCAAATACCTAAAGGTATTAGCCAGTAGCCATTGTAACTATACAAATGTCATAGATGAACGATTAAGGTAAACTAAACGATAATGAACGATACCAAAAAACCAAACGCGTATTTAGAGTAAATAAATTACAAGGGTTTCCCTACGGATTGAATTGCATTGCAAGACCTTCTTGGCTTCTCTTTTCTTCTAAAAATCAAACCTGGTGGTTAATGCCTTCTTCTCAGTCTTTGGTATATTATTTTTTTGCACACAAAATTCGTATTTAGGGTTCGATATTTATAGGCCTGGGATTTGGTCGATACGCCATATTGAAAGAGTTTAATACGGCGTATTGGGGTTTCTTGGCGTGGGCTCAACGATTATTATGTTCCAGAATATTCCACGACTTGCAATCCAATACGGTGTATGGCTTCATCTGGATACGGCGTATAGATCTTCTCTTCGTGGTTGCTAAATGAAGTGTAAGGCATAGATACGCCGTATCTT
>BQNB010018144.1:0-68749 GCA_026074375.1 Tanacetum coccineum | reverse complement strand
CGTTCCGATTATGTACGACAATAAAGGAGCTATCGACTTAAGTAAAAACCCCGTACAACACTCTAGAACTAAACATATATAAATTCGTCACCACTTTCTACGCGATAACGTCCAAAAGGGCAATATCTCTATCGAGAAAGTTGTATCCGAAGACGATATAGCCGATATAAACGTGAAGTATTTAATTATTTAAGATTAGGATTAGGAATGATGGAACTTATCATGGATAGTGAACCTTCATCATCCCAAAAATAATCGTAAGCAGAAACTCTAATGAAGTAATTATTCATCATTCAAAAGATGTTAATTCTCATTACAAGTTCCAATTACAAAAATTCTGATCAAGAACATATTCGAGATTAGAATTTTACTAGATAATGAAAATATCAATAAAATGACCATAGATATCTTTAAAATCTACATGTATGGTCAATACATGAAAATTACGAAATCGATTGAAAAGGACGAAAAGAACAATCATCGAATTGCAACTCACACTTATGCTAAAGTTAACACACTCCTAGTAGGATCGACTACGTTGAAATTCTATCAGGAAATTCATGACAAGTTTCACGGTTCACTCAAAACTTAGACATCGACTCTAAAAATTATATCACATACCCCTAATAGTATGTATAACACATTCCAATTTCCAAAAACAAAACATCGTATATCAATTTGCTTAAAAATCAACTCTGTTCGTATTTTTGGAAACTTGCGGACCACAGATCCACCATAGGTAGATCCGTGCGTTATTTAGGTGGATTCGTATGTCAACAGGATACCTTTTAAACAAATTGAGACCACTTATATCATTATCCAAACACATACATGAACTAAAACACTAAAACCCTCCATACTAAATCATAACTAGAGGCAATTAGAGCAATTAATCATAAAAATCATCAACAAATCATTAATCTAAGACTAATATTGTAAGTGATGTCATCTTATTTTCTTTTTAATTTTGTGTCTAGGGTTCCGATTTTACACAAATCAAATAAATTGGGGATTTTAATTTTTCATGTAATTTTTGTACAATTAGGACTAAGATATAGTAATGTATAACTATTATGATACTTAAAAGGCATAATTGAAGTGATTCGCCAAAAATCAATTTTTGCCAAAACCCTAAGTTATGATTTTTGAATAAAACCTCACTTCTAGGAACTTTTCAAAACAAGTATTGTTTAATTACATTGTTAATACAACGCAAAAACATTTTCTTCATGCATTAGGGCTCATGAAAGATTTTTTACGAGATGCTTAATTCATAGGCATTTGTCATTTCATTCGCCTAGAGCAATATCAAACATAGGTTATGCATTAAGGGTTTGCTTATTACTAGTATTATCGATATTTTTCTTTTGTTTGGGTCAAGCAAATCGCACATCCACATCTAGTTCATATAGACACACACTTAGAGATCGCATTATATTTCATAGACAACATTTTCTCATTGAAATCACTATAAACTACTTCGATATCAAATGTCATATGAAGACTTTGCAAATCGCGCCATACATGAAGGAAGAATCATTGATAACAACTTCAACCCTCAAGTTAATCTTGAAGAAATCTTCCTTAAAAACGGTTTTCAATCCTTGTACCACTTAGATGGAAAGATTTACCTATAATTCCTCATTGAACTCTATCGATCTTTTCAATTTTATCCATTAAACAATGATTGGTTTGTCTCTTTCAACATCTATGAAGAAAGATTTCTTTTTTACTCTAAGAGAATTTGGAATTCTTCTAGATCTTCCTCACGAGGGACACTCTTTTTATACCAATGAATGGTCGCTCACATCCATTCTGAATCATAACAACTCACAAACAAACGATCCATGTTTCACCACCTTGATTCATTCCCACTTCCAATATTATCTAACATAACTAGTAAAAAGAATTAACGGAGAAAACTACGACTCCACTTAATCCAATTTTCTCTTTACACTGATGAAGTGTGTCCTTACCTAAGAACCACATAAACCATTATCTGAAAAAAAAAATCTTCGTGGCAATGGACCCAAAATCTAATTATCCGCTTGTGATGCATACATGCTTTATTGTATTACTACTTCCACTCCGTTTAATCTAGCATACTTCGTGGCTAAATGAATGCTACATTCTAAAAATTCTCCAAATGAACTGATATCTTACGGTCTCCTGTCTAGGCTCTTCAAAATAATTAAAAGAACCCGTTTCTCTCTCAAAAGTAAATAATTCATCTCCTTTAATCCTTCAATGGACATGATAAGCAAATTCTCTACCAGTGATGAAATCATTGAAGATTATCATTGCGGTTTGCATGATCATCATGACCATGATCGTTCACAATGGTAATTCAAAAATAAGTATGTAATAGGAAACTTTAAAATCTTAACTAGACTACGTTAAATTCGTTTGTGTAATATTAATAGGATAATGTGCAAGACCACTAGATTATGTGTAATGAATTGCATGTGATTAGTCTATATTTGCGACATTACATGCCTATTTCCTTATTTGTTTTAAGTTTTTGGGTGCAAATCGCAATTCTGGTCATTTTAGTAGGAACATGCGACCCATGGATCCACCATATGGTAGATCCGTAGGTTATTTAGGTGGATCTGTAGCTCACCGGTCCAGGCGCCAAAATTCGAATTTTCTTGATTTTTAACTTTTTCTACTTTATCTTATAACCATGCTATATGATACTATGTAAGATTTTAAACCTTAGGATATAACATGTTCTCCATATAATCCAATGACCTTAACAAACCATTCACACTTTCACTTATAATATACCCTCAAACACATATTCTTCAACTTTTCTATATAATTTCTCATATACAACCTTACTAGTTCATCGCCATGACTAGTTCATCCAAAACTAATTCACCAAACTTCAAAAGAAAAACCGCAAGAATGAGTGTCAAGTATCCAACCTACGTCAATTTCACATCCTTAAGTGAGGAACAACCAAATGAGAGAAATCCTTCACCACCTCATAGAAAGAAATCCCTCTCACCACCACAAGCTCCATCAAAATCCATCTCTAGCAAGAGTACACACTACACCTCATCATCGTCATCAAGTGAGTCTCTAACACCAAATCACATTGCACCCCCACCTAAACTTTGTTTTGTCATTCCGATAAAACAAGAACCTCAAGAACTTCCTCCACTACAAATGTCACAAAATAACCCTTATGTGTCAACGATGAACAATTGGCCACCGGGCCCTTTAAATCCATCTCCACCACCACGTGTCTCTCGACCACCTCCTGGATTTCCAAATTTGCCACCTGAATTTGAACCACTACCATCAACCCGACCATTGTTTCTTAACATTAACAACAATACACCTCACCTCCACAACAATGCACCTCCACTTGAAAACATTCACCATCCACCACCAAATCTTTGAAATCAAGATTTTCCTAACCCTCCAAACATCTTAGATTTTTTTTCATCCAAATGACATGCCTCACCTCCAAAATATGTTTTGCCAATGTTGTAGCACCACGAGGCATGAAATCCAAATGCTTCGAAACCGTGTCAACTACAAGTTCTCATACATTCGACACCACCTCGGCTCTTCATCAAACCCACCTTACTTCCCGCATTAGCCGCATGAAAATCTCACTTCACCATCCGGATTATATAGGAGACAAGATTATATCCCAAGATTTAGGATTTTTAGTTGTTTTCTTTTCTACTTTAATTTTATTGTCTAATGGCTTTTACGCCAAGATTTATGTTTTATCCCTTATAATGGATTTAACTTTATTCTCTTTTGTTGTGTTGATGATGGATGTTAATTGCTTAAATGTATATGTGTGCATATGTAGTTGTCATATATTGTAACACCCCCATTTTTACATATAGCAGCGGAAGCTAATCTGGGGTATTACTTCATGGAAACAACAATCATAATCATAGAAAACGACCCAAAAGAGACGTTTGTTCAAAAGATACGTTATCATTCATTTCAAATCAGAGTTTTACAAAGGCAGGTCCCAAAATCTAGTTACATACAATGTGAATGATAACAAGTTTTAGCCATCTTCATGTCCATGCCACTCCGTGCCATAAGTTGCTCAATTACCTGAGATAAACATGCTAAAAAGTCAACACAATGGTTGAGTGAAATTCATAGGTTTGATATTAAATAGTTGAATACAAGTCATCATAAGTAATTGTTATAAAAGCAGTGTCATAGTAATGCGTTATAGTATGGTATTGGGTTACGTTGTTATACACCCGTTATTGGTAATAATTGCAACGAATACAATTATCATGGGAAAATGGTATTGTGTTATTGTTATTGTTATGGTCATGGTCTCGTCTAAGCTCATGGCACACAAACTGACTAGTGTATATATATACCTAAAATGATGTGGTATATATATATAGATAATGGCCCTCGGTGTAGGTAATTGCCATATACCTATGAAATTCAAATATAGTGTGTTTGGTTACCTATCCGGTTAACACAAACAGGATTCGTCAATCCCAATAGATCTATCCACAATATTCGCGTTCACCCGTAAGTGATTAATGGTCCATGATAATGAGGGACTTTTGGCATATAGTAACTTAGACATTAGTCGTAATGGTATATCAGGATAGCATATAACTTGGAAAAACACTTGTATTCATGGTTTAAGCATGTATAAGTCTTTAAAAAGTAATCACATTGTTATAAGATAAACGAGTAAGTAAAAGAGTTTGTAAACAAGCATGTATCCCATCTCGGGTTTCTAAAACATGTAAATAAGTAAAGGTGAGGTTATGAACTTCACCTGATAGGTAGATGTAATAAATATTCCAAAATGAAAGCTGACGACCTTATCACAATCTTAACAGGGAATGTTGATATAGCAAAATGATAGTAAACAACCACGTCACGCAACCTGAGTAAATATGTCAAGTCTTAGGAAGATTGTACTCTAGAACTTTGGTTCTAAGATTTATGAGTTTGATTGAAGAGTTTGGAATTATTGTATCACCGTTCGGGCCATCATAATTCAGAATATGTTCAGTAAATGTTTGAGGAGCTAGGGCACTTTAGATCATAAACTAAACAACTCAGTCAGAACGTAATACCAAGATGAAACCTCTTAATATGAAGCTCTCTAGTATTGTGATACGATATAATCGGTTTTAGACATTTTATTCAATATCTGGAAATGTTAAGCACGTCAAGCATTAATTAAAGTCATGTCTTGTAATGTTTTGAATACATTTTTATACTTTTTCAAAATGTTACATTTTAGACCCTTGAGAATGAAAAGTGGCAAAATATACCCTCGGAGTTTGCACTTTTACAAGTTTGGTCCTTCAAGTTTAAAAGATATACCAAGTAAACCTTGTACTTTGGAAAATGACATAATAGACCCCTATAGTTATAACTTTGATAAAATGACATTTTCAGTCCTTTTAGTTATAAGTTTATGAAAGTTACGATATATACCCCTTGCATGGAATACTTTTGTAAAACAAGTCCAAAATGCCATGCAAGCTTATTTTAACATTTCAATAGACATTTATAAGTTATAATAAACTAAAATATGAATATTTAATGCAACGAAAGTTTAAAATAACGGTTCGTTAAGCTAAGAAGCAAAACAAGTCAAATTAGGGTTTTAAAACGTAAACATGCGGGTTTTAAGTTCAAATTCCTTCATTAATCAATAAAGTGGTTATTTTAACATTAGTTAAGAATGATAGGATAGATTATAACAATATTTAACCATTATGACATTTAGTTTTAAGAAAAACGCGAAATTAAGGTTTCGGGTGTACGGTTTTGGATCAAAATAGAAAATGAGCATGAATTGAGTTATGAAATTTTAACAAGAGTTTATTTAGGATCATATGAACATTATAAGAGTGTAGGAGAAGAAGTAGAATATCTAGAACCTGGGTTTGAGCTTCAAGGAGCAAAAATGGTGGAAATGGGTCATTTTAGGTAGTATTTCCAATCGTACGCCTTATATCTTGTTCCCGGGGCTTCAAATATTCAAATCTTCGCTTGCTTGATCTTCTTAGATGATCCTAGGATCATAAGGAGCAGATAAAGGTTGCTCACTTGGGTTATAGATAAGAGAGTTGGGTGCAAGTTTAAATGAAGCATATGAGATCCTATTTATACATGAATTCATGCAATGAGGCTAAGGAACTCTTAATACCAGGCCATGGACATGTGTACAAGCTAACTACTGGGTTGGGAGGTCTATGGAGTGAGTTGTGAGGTCTAGAAAGCTAGAGTGATGGTGTGGACACCATTGAAGGCTGTCGCGGCTATTTTGGCTAAAAAGAGGGAGAGGTGGCTTTGATTTTGGCCATGGAAAGGCTTAAGTAGGTGGGTAATCTGCTTAGAAGAGTCTAGGGGCTGGTCATGGAGGTTCTTGCACATGGGTAAGGTTTTAAGTGGGTTATAATGGGTCAAAACCAACCCGCGGGTCTATTTTGGTATCTAGGGTTCGAACTCATGTTTTTCGCCAATATTTTGTAGGCATTGATCAAGGAATGATTAAAACATGTCCTTAAGGGTTGTAATATGAAGTATTAACAAAAGTTAGCAAGTGGTTTGGGTTAAAATGGGTTAAAAATGAAGAAATGAGGTTGCGGGTTCCAAATGGGTGCGATTAGGGTTTTCTTGTCTTTTCATGCTTATAATTCAAGCATGTTTGTAATGTGATTGGTAATATGTGTTTACAAGGATCATATCTTGACTTATTAATGAAAAATAATGGGTGGTTTGGTTTAAAATGGGTCGGATTTGAGTAAATAAGGTTACGGGTTAGATTAGGGCTCGTAATGGTTTCTTTAGGGTTTCTAGCTTTCTATTTCTTGTATATTGCCAAAGTAATGATGGATAATGAATTTTAAACTCATTTTATGAGTTTACAATGGCTCTTGATTGCTTATTTGAGATTGAAATGGTTAAAAACAAGAAAACGGGTCGAATGATCATTTAAGGTTTCTCAGATTTGATCCTTGTATAAATGAAATGCGATTATGAAATAGTAATGGTATATGATTGGTATGGTTGTAAAATAAGTTATTACAACTTATTTGAGTGTTGGTTTGGGTTTATAATGGATAAAAATCGATAAACGGGCTAAGGTTTACTATTTAGCTCGGGTTAGGGTTTAGCGTTTTAAATTAGGGTTTTGAATGTAGAAATAGATATGAAAGCTTATGAATGGAATAATTATGGTTTAGAAATTGTATAATGAGTGTAGTAGCTTGTACACAAGTGGTGATGAAGAAATGAGGATGAAAACGGAGGTAAAACGGCTATTTTGGAGATCATGCTTAATGAATTGTACATTGTGCTTTTAAAACTTGTACTTGACTTGGAGGGAGTTTATATTTCAAATGAGATGTTATATTACTTGTACATATGCTTTAGTAGTTTGTACATTCACTTTAGATATTAATCATTTATGGAATTAGGGTTTAGAGGCATCCGATAACGGTTTAAAGCCTGTTTTGATATAATGTTGCAAATGGTGCCTTATAGGAATAATGTACTTTGTAATAAGGATATGATGATATTGACTTGACATATTGTGATGTTTGCTTGACATATATGAAGACAGGATTGCCATAGATAGGTTGCGTGAGCTCGTCTACTTTAGTTATGCAAATTACATTATATATTGAGATATTGACAATGCAAGTAATGTAATAAAGCAAAAAATTTCCCCGTACAATTGTGATTATAGTAAAATAGGTTGATGAAAATTCTGAGTTGTTATATATGTATTCTAGTTAGTTCATTTGTAACAGATGTTACATATAGATCGAGTCCACGTCTTCCAATCTTTAGTAGTGTGTAGATCCGAATGGTGTGTATATTCGGAAGGGTTGATTATGGGTTGGTTAGTATTTTAGGCCTTAAAATACATTAGTGTAGTGATAGATTGGTTCTAGCTAAGATTAGGACTCGACATCTTGCTTAGTTTCGGAAAATAATGTAAGCAACTTGTATCATTTTCTCCGCTGAGAAAGGAGCTTGTTGACTAGTGAAGTAACTCTTGAGTTGGGTACTCGAGGAGTGGAGTAGGGCGAAGAGGAGCTTCGTGACCAAACCAATATAAATCATCATCTCCAGTTTGCATTTCCTTTCACTTATCTCTTTACGCTTTTATTTACATGATCTCTTTACTTTTATATTTGCATTGTGTTCATGAGTGTGTAGATAGGTGCGCATATTGTGTTAATTGTGATTGTGTATTACTTTGTAGTTAATATTGTGGTTGAGCTTGTGTTGTTAAGATATGTGCTAGTTGTTATAAAACCTATTATCAACACTTCTCATATTACGTCTAACTTGATTGGAGATTTGATACAAAAGATTTAAAGTTTTTAAATGGAAACATATTTACCCCCCTCTACAGTTTCCACAATGTTTATCAATTATACTTTTTTGTGTTCTTAAGTATGCGACCCATCATTCATCTGAATCTAGGAATGCAAAATATGTCGCTACCTAGATGCCGGGATGGCTCTCCATATCTGCAATTTATATATCTAAAGTAATAGGATCATAAATATTATCCTATCTTTTCCAATCTCTTAAGGGAATAAGTTATTCTAGCAGGTGACCTAGTATAGCATTCTTCTTCCTTTGGTAAAGACTCGGATAGTGGACTACTAGTATATAAAGAGCCATTAAGCAGTAAGTGGGTAAAGTCTCCATGAGATAGGGTTTAATAAGATCACCATTATTAATCTCCTAAGATAGATTATAATTAGCAAATAGGATGCTTTATGCGGATTCATTTAATTGTGACATGATTCTACATGTCTAGGTTTTAAGAAGAAGTACCGCCTAAATCTTAGAATGATATGCCGCCTCGAGATAAGCACTTATTGCACTAAAATAAACAAACATGTGTTTTAATTGGATTAATCATGGTTAATACATTTTTCTTATAATTGTTTAGACCGCTCTTCTATCTTTTGCTTATCTGCTTGCGATTTAAGTCACCACCAAACCTATCCTAGTCTCTCAGACTGAAAATCCCCTTTATCCATTAGAACTAGGTTTAGCATAGGTTTAACATAGATTAGAATTAACATAGTTTAAATTAACTTAATTTAGTTAACAAAAATATTGATAGAACTATAAGATTAACGCTCTCGCTCTTAGTGATCGACACCCTACTTACTAACAAAGCTACATTTGAGTGGATACACTACCTGTTAGAGTGTTGTTTTTAGGTAAAGTCAGAAAAATATAAATGTAAAACTTGATAACTAAAATAACAACCTACACGACGACACATCAAGTTTTTAGCGCCGCTGCCGGGGAGTGAAGTTATTTAATCTTTATTTTTATTTAATATTTTGGTTTTAACCTTAGATTAATTTAACCTTAGATTAACTTAACCCCTAGAATTAGTCTAATTTAGATTAGTGTAAAGTTTTGTATATTTGTTTGTTTGTTTTGTTTGTTTTATTGTTTTTTTATATACTATTCTGGTCGATAACCTGATATGGTGTATTCACTTTAATTGAATACGGAGTATCTAAATTTCTTAACCAATATAGCGTATCTGTTCAATAGATCTATACAACGTATTCAAATCAATTCAATACGGCGTATCAATCATCTGATACAACAGCAGAAACATACTCTTCGTATTTGATTTCCGTGCATGATTTTCTGTATTACCTTTCTTCCGAGCCTATCCTCTGACTTTTTATCCTCTGTTTCAGGCAGTACATGACAAGGAGTTCAAACAAAGATCTCATCCAACCTTTCGAAAACCCTGAACGAGTGTTCCGATCATCGAGGAAGCTCTCTAAGACACAGAGTCTTGACTATTTGAATTCATTAGAATTCTACCTTATTTCTGATCTTGAAGATCAGTTTGAAGAAGAAGAAACTAAATCAATGGCGGAAACCATGGAAAATAATGTGCAAGTTCCTATGAACTATGGATAGGGATTTACAGCCTAAAATTGATGCCAAAGATCACTTTGAACTAAAAGGTCAATTTCTTAAAGAACTACGTGATAACACCTTCAATAAGGCACGAGGTGCGATGATACATTGGAAGTCAATAATTGAAGAGTCAACACTTAAGATTTGGGGTCTTATTACATTTTGGGGACAATTGCTATAAACTAAAATCTTTATTTATATTGTTAAACAATTTGAAGCCATGGGCTTATGTAACAAACAAATATTTTGTTAATCCAATGTATCTTTTTCAAACGACACGTTTAATAGTCGTTCTCGGATCTTGTGCTATTGATCCATAAATGTAACTCCCTCGGATATTCAACATTCCGCTGCGTTCTCAGATTTGAGGGTGTTACAGGAAAGATTCAAAGAACTATTGATGAAATGCCCTCAACACTACTTAACAGATATGCAGGAGGTGATCTTGCTTTATAATGGATTGGAAGTTCTGACTATACAAATTTTTGATTCAAAAGGCGCCATACCAGCTAAGACAGTTGCCGAATATTCTCAAAAGTAGCACAACGAAACATCTAGGACAAGAAATACTGAAACTTCTGATGGATTGGATGCTATCCAAGCACAACTTAATAATCTTGGAAGAGAAATCAAGAAGGTTAATGAAAAGGTATACGCTGCTCAGGTGGGATGTAAGCTATGTAATGGACCCCGTCCACTTAAAGAAGAAGGAAAAACCCTTAAAGAAGCATATTATACTCAGTTTGGTGTACCTTTCCAACAAGGAGGGCAATATATAGCAGTAGCTCTGGGATTCTACCAAAGGAATAATGCAAATCCTTCATATCAAGAGCGAAGACAATCAATGGAAGAATCACCGAGCAAGTTTATGAATGAATCAGCAAAAAGACATGAAGAAAACTCCAACCTGATCAAGGAAATTCGAGATTCCACAGACGCTGCTATCAAAAACCAAGGAGCTTCGATCAAGGCTTTAGAAATTCAAATTGGGCAAATGAGCATGGTTCTAAAAGAAAGGGGATCTGTAATTTTACCTAGCTCAACTAAAACAAACATGAGAGATCATGTCAACTCAATCTCGACTACTGTTGAAACTGATACAATCCCGATACGCCGTATAGGATCCACACGATACGCAGTATCGGCCCAACTAAACAGTAAGCTGATTCTCGAGCCAAGACGAGCGACTATTCCCTTTCCTAGTCGTTTGTATGATGATTGCTATGATGAAGAGAAGGGATCGTAGGGACTGAAAGATTTGGATGCATATTCAATCAGAACTACACTTTGCAACGATTCCCTTCCTAAGAAGGAAAAAGACCCAGGAAGTTTCACTTTACCCTGCTATATTAATAATGTTTGTTTTGAAAAATTCCTTATTGACTTAGGAGTTAGCGTAAGTGTCATGCCTCTCTCGACCTACCTCAATCTAGGTTTAGGCGAATTAGGTCATACTAAGTTGAATGTTGAGTTAGCAGATAGAATAGTGAAACATCCTAAAGGAATTGCTAAAAATGTACTAGTAGGGATTGGTACGTTTGTTTTCCCTGTAGACTTCATCATTTTAGATATGCCCGAGGATGTCAATGTGCCCTTGATCCTCGGAAGACCGTTTTTGGCTACCACCCACTCTAAGGTTGATGTGTTTAAAAGAAATATTACTTTGAGGGTAAAGGATGAGAAAATTATTTTTAAAAGTGTTAAACCTGCTAGTAGTTTGATTAAGAGGGTCTACATGTTAAGCTTAAGAGAAAAGATGGACTTCGATTTAGAAGCTAGGCTGATGGGAGAAACATTATTCCTAAATAGATCATTTAACCCATTATATAGAGATTATATTGAATTGAACTATCTGAATGAACCGCTAGAGCTTAGAAGAAATCGAGTTGGTGATTTAAAACCCACCGTTGAGGAAGGTGAGGTTGTTGATGAGCCCATAATGGATATAGTCAAAATTAGGTAGAATTTCATTGGTGTATTGGATGATTACCCTAGTAATTGTGACTTTGATAGGAGAATCCGTATCGACTGTGCATACAACTTAAAGTTTCCGTGCATGATGGGTTTTGAGTTCGTACATGCTAATTTCCTCCTAATTTTTCCTATTAATGTGATGTCTAAAAAGTTTTATAACTCGATAATTAAAGACAAAATTAAATTCAAAGGGATGAATGAATTAGGAAACTTTGTTAATGCACTAGTTTTTATTGGAAACTTTTATGTTATTACTGATTTTATAGTTGTGGAAGATATGGATCCTTATCTTGACAAAGGAATGGGAGATGTGATTGTTGGAGAAACTTTTTGCAAGGCTTCGTATGTGGAAACCAAAAGGTTTGATGGAATCATTACCATCAGCGATGGGGATGATAGTGTAATTTACCAAATGGTGCGGTCACATTCGAGCTTCAAACACCTAACTAATATACAATGCAACAAGATCCCACCATTACTGAAGGTAAGTGAACAAGATAAGATGAATGGAATCTCCCACTCATACCAAAAGCTGAAGGGTTCTACAATGGAATTTTGAATCTAGGGCCCAAATTTATTCGAGATGCAAAGGTTGAAGAATGGCTCACACGCGGGCACATAAGCGTCCATGAGTTGGAGTAAAAAAGAGCCTGAAGAAAAGTCTAACTTAAAGACTTCGCTGTAAAGAAAAGTGCTTCACGGGAGACAAACCGGACAATTTTTAATTTATTTTTTTATCGAGTATGTCTTCCCAGACATCAATACGACGTATCCACTCCATACCATACAGCGTATTGAATGTCTGGACGTTATCAGTCCTTTAATTTTTTTGCATTTAAAACATTATTGTCAATTCTGTCTATACGACGTATTCATTATATGATACGGCGTATTTGGCAGACTGACCCGTATTTAGATACTTTCTACAGGTTTTGATACGGCGTATCCTGGTTTTGGGATACGACGTATCGACTTCCTGTACAGTTTTTGTGTTTTTATTTTTTTATTAACTATAGAATACCCGAGATAGGATTGCATGGTTTTCTTATATTTTGCACAGGACCTCGCTGGAAAGAAATTGACAACATTGGTAGAGTATCTATAATCTGGAATCTTATGTGTGTTGTAGTCATGCTGGAATTCAAATGTATTTACAACACACATTATTGCTCATAAACTCAACATGAAGAATCATACCGAGCAAATATTAAGGGAGTTTCTCGTTCTAATTCTTTTATTTACCGTTTTTAATGTTATTTTTATACAACAAGGGCGTTGTATAATTTAAGTGGGGGATGAGAATTAGAACGCTACTTGTCCTATTTTTCACATTAATATGATTAAATTTAAAAAATTTCAAGTATACTTTTGTGAAATTACTGGTTACATAACCTGCACACAAAACCCTTATTAGATATTGTGAGGATTCAGCCTTATCCATTTCCAAATGTTAACCCAAAATCCCACAAAAATATGAGTGTGCTCGTGATGTTGTAAACTTTAGAACTTGGCTTGGTATATCTATTGGAGACCACAATTATGTGTACTATGAATTTAGATGGAGTAACTTGTTTGAATTGGTAAATTTCTAGGATTACACCCAAAAAGCTTATATATGATGTGTTATTAACTAACCACACCAGTTAGTTAACCCCCGTATAAACCCTTTGTTTACTCTCATTTTAAGAGTAAGATACCCGTAGAAAAACCTGTTGAGCCATTCCTATGTTTTTCACACCAATTGTTTGTTTCGTTACACCTTTACACCTTAGCCTACCTTGTTAGATTAAGTCCATTTATTAGTTTCTAGTTGCTTTAAGTGTAAAGTATGTATTTCCTTGTGTCTTGTGTCATTTTCTATCTTTGGTATGGTTGGGAAAGTTGCACATTGCAATTGGGAATGTAAAAGTAGTTTAAACTCATGTATTTTTCCTACCATTAACAAAAAACTAAATAACTAAACTTTATTAAAAAGCGTGATAATAAACGAGATTTTAAACAACTTTAAACTAAGTTTTTTTAGTACTGAAAGTACAAATAAGCCTAAAAAACAGCTTATGAATAAGCTTTTGAATCAGTAAGAAAGGATTTGAGCTTAAGAACTTTGTTGACACTTAAAAGCTTGCACAAGCTTAAATATAAGCTCAATTTGAAAACCAAAAGTTGTTCTAGATTCCTTGTGATGTCTACAAGATATAAATGAAAAGCTACTTAAGCTAAAAACACTTATTCCTAGCTGAATTTGAAGATCAAAAGGTAAAACTCAGGAATTTACTCAAAAAGCTCAAAATAATATTAAGCTTAAAGACACATTAAGCTATATTAGACTATGATCTTTTGAAAACTTATTAAACATTTATTAAGCTATTAAACTAATTGATAAAACCTAATCCTATAAGCTAGAATTTAAGATTTAAAAGCTAACTTTTGTTACTACTGATTTTGGTGTTTTGAAACTTTTGACAGCAAATTTTCCCTAAGAAATAAGCTAGAAATTGTTAAACAAATCCTAATCTATATTAAGCTATAAGATAACTAAAAGCTACTTAAATTTAAGAACCTAAATCCTAAATTTACTAACTTAAATGAGACTAGAAGCTTAGCAGTACTAACTACTTGTTAGTACTGCTGATGCAAATGGCAAAAGCCAAACTAAATGTGCAGGGTAACCTAGTGAGGTTAAACCTGCACTTAACACTCTTTTTGAGTGTGTTGAGTCTCAAAACAAGCAAGAACTAAACCTTGTATGGTTTGGTTCAAAATTTCACAAGTGAAATTACTATGAAAAATTACCCTGGTGCTGAGACAAACCTAATAAGCCACAATATGATCTAAAATTTAAACTAAACCTTAAAACTTGTTTAAAACTTGATAATCTAAGAAATCTCAACTGTCTAAAGTGAATTTACCAAAATGCTTTGACTTTTGATAGTCAAATAAGCTTTATGCCAAACACTCCTTAACTTTTTTGACAGAATTTGATTAGCCTATGATTTTAAAATCTAATGATCTAATTCTAATAACCAGATAACTAACAGCTTTTAACAAGCTTAACAAACATTTTTCATTAATCAAATAAGCTATATCTAAGAATCTAAGCTATACTACTTATTTTTGGCTTTTTATGGTTTTTATGACAGAAAAGAGATTACTATGATTTATGATATAATAAGCTAAAACAGATAATTAAACACATTTAAAAAGCTAGAATAAAGGTAAATAAGCACTTATAAGCAAACAGATTAAGCTAGTAAACAAATCTACACTATTAAGCATAAATTGAACTAAATATTAAAGACTTAAGAAATTAAATGAAAACTTACTTGAAGCTTCAGCTTAACAGAAGCTTAATAGAACAGCTACTAGCTCTAGCTTATCCAAATGGATAAGCTAGTATAAGTCCATGGGAGCTCTTCCATGATAAGCTCCCCTTCCATAGGCTAATATCCAATAAGTTCAAGGTACTTAGCTGTTTTTAAAGGTTTAGGTAAATTAAAATCAAACTTGAGCTCAATTATTAGCTTAGAGACTAATAAGAGCTTATTCAGTAGCTTATCATCTTTAGCTTATCATTTAGAGAAAAGTAAGAGCTTATGAGAGTTAACAAAAGAGCTTATGACACAATAAAACTGAATTTCATTAACAAAAAGATACTGATTACCTTACTTTAAAAAGAAATTACAAAACATTTAAAGAAAATTACAATAAGCCAAAATGAAATTTTAAGCTACCTAAAAGCTACTAAAAAAACTAGATTCCTGTGTGTGTGAGGTGAGGGAGCTATTTATAGCCATTTGGTGAAGCTTCCAGACCCTTGAGTGCTTCCCACGCCTCTTCTAATCCAACCCGTACAATCCTTCAATGATTGGCAAATCATTATTAGCCGTTAGATCACTAGGTAGCTCACACGGATTGCCAGCGTGGCAATCCGTGATTGAGACACCTTGTGTTTCTTTTAGGCATAATTTAGTGTAAAAAATGAGTCCCCTTGTGCTTCTTTGCCATAACTACGATTGATCCTTGCTTGAGTGACTAAGGAGGAGCCTTGGAATGTCGTTTTTGACCCTTCCATCTTGTAAGAGAGCCTCTGAATTGTCGTTTTTGACCTTTGATTGAGACTTGCCCCTTGATTTAACTGCTTGGTGAAATGGGGAAGACACATGAACAGTAAAAGAGGAACGTTAATTAAAGTACGTCAGTGATTTTTGAATATGATTTTACACTTTTTCAAAATGTTACATTTTAGACCCTAAGGTTTGGAAAATTGCAAGTAGACCCCTGAGGTTTGCATTTTTACGACTTTGGTCCTTCAACTTTGAAAGATATACCAAGTAAACCTTGGACTTTGAAAAGACGACATAATAAGAACCCTTAAATTTATAACTTATGATAAAATGACATATTCAACCCTTCTAGTTATTAATTTCAGAAAGTTTACGATATATACCCCTTGCATGGATTATAATTACAAAACATTCCCGAATTGCCATGCAAAGATTATTTTAACTATTTCAATAGACAGATTATAAGTTATAATAAAAACTCAAAATGAAGTTTTAATGCAACACAAGTTTAAAATAAAACAATCGTTAAGCTAGGAAGAAAAACAGGTCAAATTAGGGTTTCAAAACGTAAACGCGTATGTTTTAAGTTCAAATTCCTTCATTAATCAATAAAGTGGTTATTTTAACATTAGTTAAGCATGCTAGGATAGATTATAACAGATTTAACCATCATTAACATTAGTTTAATAAAAAAACAGCAAAATTAAGGGTTTTCCCGGGTGTACGGATTTTGGTCAAATGGAAAATGAGCATGAATTGAGTTATGAAACTTTAACAAGAGTATATTTAGGATCATATGAACATTATAAGGGTGTAGTAGCAGAATTAGAACATTCAAAACCTGGGTTTGAGCTTCAATGATCAAAAATGATGGAAATGGGTCATTTCGGTAAATTTCCCACTCGTAACCCTTGTACTCTGTTCCCCCCGTGGCTTTAGTTCTTTTCAGGCTTCGCTTCTTGAACGTCTTTTATGATCCTAGGATCATATGGGAGCAAAGGATTGCTGCCTTATGGGTTTGAGAAAGAAGAGATGTGGTGCGAGTTGTAATGAACAACCAAGGACCCTATTTATACTAAAATGGAGGCATGGTGACTAAGATAGCTTCATGATCTGGTCTTGGACGTGTGGAGCAGCTAGGGGGTGATGTGTTGAAGCTACATGATGAGTCTTGAGGTCTAGAGGTGGTAGGATTGCAAGGTGGAAGGTTTTTAGGGGTGTTTGGGTGTCACGACTAGAGAATGGCAAGCAAGGGGGTATGTGGCTTCTTGCGACCAAGGATGGCGAGATATTTATGCCTAGAAGGAGTGTAAGCTGCTTAGATTGCATTTCATAATGTTAATATTGCAAGAGAAAGTGTTTAAAATGGGTAAGAATTGCAAAAAAGGGGTCGCGGGTTGGTTTTTGGGGTTTTATGGTTCGAACTCAAGTTTTTGGCTTATATTTCGTGAGAATTGATTTAGGAATGATTGAATTATGATCTCAAGGTTTGTATTAAGGCTTATCATCAGAAATTAGCAAGTGGTTTGGTTTAAAACGATCTCCGAAAATGAGAAATTAAGCCGCGTTCATATTCGGCTTAATTAGGTTTTCTTGACTTTCCTAGCTTGTAATTTGTGTGTAAAGATCAAGGAGATAAGAATACCTGATCGTGACAATGTAATATGACTTTATTAATGATATTTGATAGTTGGTTTAAGTTAAAATGGGTCGAAATTGAAAGAATATGCCACAGATTTGAATTAGGGCATATAATGGACTTTTAGGGTTTCCGGGTTTTCTAATTCAAGTATATTGTCAAAGAAATGATAGATACTGATTGTTAATGATTTGTAAACTCATATTATGAGTTTACAATAGCTCATGGTTGCTTATTTGAGTTGGAATGGATAAAAACGAGAAAACGGTGTCGAAAGATCATTAAGGGTTCCCCATTTTTAGGTTTCTTCTTGATTTGAATTCTTGAATAAAATGAAATGATAATTATGAAATAGTGATGGGTAATATGATTGTTATGGTTTAACATAAGGTTGTTACCAACTATTGAGTATTTGATTTGATGTATTAGCAACAATAAAAATCGATAAACGGGTCAATAGGTTTAGGAATAGCTCAGTTTTAGGGTTAGGTTTTGATTAGCGGTTTAAAGAGTAAAGATGTGTATGAATGTTATGAAAAGAATATTATGGTATTACACTGTATATGATGTAGTAGCTTGTACATAATGTGGTGAAGAAATTGGAATAAAACGGATGTAAAAACGGCTATTTTGGAGATCTGCTTAATGCCTTGTACATTGAGCTTCAGAGACTTGTACTTGACTTGAAGAGATTTTATATTTCAAATGAATCTAATATTGCTTCACATATGTCTTTATAGCTTGTGCATTCACGTAGATATTAACCCTTATTATAAATTAGGGTTTAGAGCAACGATAACGTTTAAAGGCCCGGTTTAGATATAACGTTGTGAATGTACAATTATAAGTGAATAAGTACTTTGTAATAATGATATTATGAAATTGACTGACATTATGATGTTTGCTGACATAGGATTGTTCATAGATAGGTTGTGTGAGCTCGTCTACATTTATTATGACATACTGAGATATTATAAGTAATGTAATAAAGCGAGAAAAATTTTCCTAAATTGTGATAATAGTAAAATAGGTTTTGCATTTGATGAAAATTCTTGAGTTGTTATAGTCTCCACCCCTTACAGAAATTTCGTCCCGAGATTTAATTGAAAGTTGTAGTGAATAGATTTAAGTATTAGGCATGACTTTAAGTTAGGCTAATCAAGGTTAACATATCACGTGTGAATGCATTTATAATTATGTTGCACACCATAATTATAATTACCTCCTTTCACACGTCTACTTATTTTCAAGACCACACCTTTTTTATGACAGCTAATAGAATTTCTCTAGATCTTGATAAAACCTGGGTGGATGGGATACTTTGACTTACAGAACCTGTGGGTCATGGGCCTACCACGCTTCCGCTGCGCTCCTCTGATTGTAAAGAATCGTTATTCATTAACCTTTAAAAGTCAACATCGAATAAGAATGCTATCACAAGTCTTTGTCAATTTTCAATACCCTATGGTATTGAAGATCATTTGAATTGTATAGATTCTTGTGTGTTTCCTTGTTATTACGTTTCAGAATATAACAGAAAATTTAGAATACGGAGACATGGATGAGTAATGTCATTGGAATGATTATATTTTTTGTAAGAGATTTGCTAATCACGTGAGACCAGATTTTTGAAATTGAACAGATGATGAAGTAATGAGGTAATAAATGATAATGATTAAGGGAATGTTTTGTACAAATGGATTAAAGAAACTTGTTTGTACGTATGTTATATACTTAAGCCTACTTATTTATAATTAGTCACTTACAAAAAGAAGCGTTCAACTCCTTGTAACTGAGAATTTATAAATTCATAGTTCAGAGATTTATAATTTCCTTATTCAAATGAAGAAGTGACCTAATTCATTTCAATAAGATGATCATAAATCGTCTTTTAATCATAAAAACACAATATGGAAATGTGTAGAAAAATGAATTGTTAAATAATATGCAGATGTTGGATTGACTGTGACAGCCCATGTATAATCGAAGATGTAATTTATGTTTCCAATAGGTAATGAGGATAGTAATTCAAGAGTTGAACATGATAGAATTGACGAGTTTTGATACCACCAGATAACAAGATGTAACAGAATTATCACTTTATTATTTCATGGATAACTTTACATACGAACTTTACATATGAAAAAGAGTTGATACTTATGCTAAGTATCTTGTAGTAGAATAAAAGTAACAGACGACGAGGATTGATGATTGGGGTTTTTAGATTGAAGAAGATTCTGATGAGAGTTGAATATCCTATAGTTGTTTCTAGGGTAGAAATCCTAAAGTGAACAAAATTAAACTCATCCCTAATATGTTTCATGTTGACCCTGTTGTTTGCTTTTGAGCACCGATTCGCATAATGTCCTTTCTTTCCACAGGCATTACAAGTTACGGATACCGTTTGTAGATTGTTTCTAGTGGTTTTGTTTCTGTAGTTCTTGGTCAGATGACCTACTCTGTTGTAAGTCCGGCACTTGACAGTACAAGGACCTATGTGATGTAGGGTGCATCTTTCACACAAAGGACGGTTTCCAGTATATCCGTTGGTGGCAGTATAAATCTTGAAGGTTTCTTGTCTTTCTATTCTGCTATTATGTATCATTGTTACGTTGTTATTGTTGTAGTTATTTTGATTGTTGTTGTTGTTGACGATGTTCCCTTTATTCTTAAGCTTTCGTTTGTCATTATTAGGTTCTTGTACGGAATCACGCTTTATTATCTATCCATTAACCTCTAGGATATGTTGATGGCTTCCTCCCAAAGTTTGAGGCTTGAGGCAGTAACGTTTCCTTCAATGCTTTGCGGTAGTCCCCGATGAAAGCTTCCATAAGTTTCTCTTCTCATTAATTCGGCACAACCATGTTAGACATAGATTGTTAATTCTTGGAATCTTCTAATATTAAGTCTTGAGATCACTTCCATTTACATAGTTAGACCCTAAAAATTCATCTTCCATTTTCTTGCTCTCATTCGAGGACAGTACTTGTTGTCAGAAGCCTTTTAACTTAGTCCAGGTGATTTGATTAGCTTGCTCTATTCAAGCTAGGCATGTGCATACCACCAGGACAATGCATCATCAGTTAAAGTACCAAGTAGCAAATGTCCACTCAGTCCTTCCTGGCACACTTGCTACGAGAAAACACTGAACTCAGTAAACTTCAAACCAGCGATGAGGTTTAACAAACTCTTCGTGCATTGAAGTAAAAGGTGACAGTTTAAAATTCTTTGGTAGTTTCCCTCTTTTGCTACAGGAATTTTCTTTGGGTTAGTGTTCCTAATGAAATGTCAGAAGTTGCCATGGCAGCAGCTTGTGATTTCTCAAGCTGAGGAGATGCCATTATTAACTCGATGCCGATGGCATCCAAAGTTATGACTTGTGGTTTCAGATGTTGACGACCTTTGGATAGACATTCTATCAACAAAAGATGATATGTTAGTAAAGAATGATATCAAGTTTTGAAAAGAACTAAAAGAGAATGTGAAGCTTTAAATGCTTAAAGAAAATTCTTATTTTTGAATTTTTAAGCACTTAGAGGTTATGATAACGATGGAAATAATGACGGCAAAATGGTGAAATGAATGGATGAAAAGAATAATGGAAAAATAAGGTATGAAACGGGATTGCCTTTATAAATAACTTGCCTTTTCATTGTACATAGTCAAGATTTGACAAGCGTTTTTATTTATACCACACATCCCGTGGCTTAGGATAAAGCTATAACTAGTCTAAGAGTTTGTTGATTCTGAGTTGTAGATGACATCTTAAAGAATCTTCCGTGTTTGTTTGTGACGAGCCTTGGATTTTCTCAAAGATTCGTTCAAAATTGGAAATTCTGTAGTAGAGCAAAGCTTATCTTATCCTTTTGCCCTATTCCGCTCTTTTGAGTTTGACAATCTAGAAATACGATTTTCTTGAGTTCAGTCTCAGATTCGTTACCATTTATACGTCCTTCTTCCATTTTCTCGATGTGGTGAAGATAGAGTTCATCTAAGTAATTCAAGATATCTTCGACTTGTTTCTCATGATGTTTCAGATACATCTTATCTGAACATTTTCCTATTTCAAATACTTAAGGAGGGATAGAAGTATAAACTAAGGAAGATGGTGATACCAAATTACAAGTTTGATTTCGAGATGAATTAAATAAATGTAGTTGAGGAAGAAGATGGGGAATGGATTCGCTTCTTAGGTGGTAATAGCTCTTCAGGAATAAAGAAATATCGAGGATCAAATAGTAGTGATGGTGGTAATATCGGAGATAGAGTCAAAATAGCTGGTTGGAGTAAATAGGAAATCTGGGTGATGAAATAGGTAATCCTTAGCATAAATTGGTGTACGTCCTTCAAACCAGGATTAATTGTAGAAAGTGAAATACTAATGGTATTATAATTATCTGTAGAGTTTTCTTGAAGAGTAAAAGATCTGCTTTCCGATGAAGCTGTGAAATAATCCGATGAGACCGAAGTATAGTTAAGAATATTTATAGAGGAAAAAGCATCCTCAATATCAGAAGTAAAGTGGTTGGGAGAAGACATCGTTCTATTAACAACCTAGTTTGTAAATAACATAAGTTATTTATGTAATAGTATAATAGATATGTATATTTACATACTTGTTCCGGAATGTATGCAACGAGGACTTTGATGGCTGATAAAGATGAAATGTGGTTCATAGTAAGGATTTGACCTTGTTTACTATATACCAATTTCGCTGATACCAATCTGTAACTCCCCCTTTTTTTACAATATAGCACCGGAAGCTAATCTGGGGTATTACTTCATGGAAACAACAATCATAATCATAGAAAACGACCCAAAAGAGATGTTTGTTCAAAAGATACGTTATCATTCATTTCAAATCAGAGTTTTACAAAATGCAGGTCCCAAAATCTAAAACATCATGTTTGAATGATAACAGTTCAACCATCTTTGAGTCCATGCCACTCCGTGCCGCAACTTGCTCAATTACCTGAGAATAAACCATGCTAAAAAGTCAACACAAAGGTTGAGTGAAATTCATAGGTTTGATAAACATGTTTGATACAAGTCATAAGAGTGTAATAATTATTTTAAACACAATCATTTATGTAAAATGATATTGTTATTATACACCCATATCTAGTAATAATGCAACGAATACAATTATCATATTAACAATTGTATTAGTCCTGTTTATTGCATTATTTGGTCTGTTGGTCCTGGTCATGGGATATAGATAGTCTGTCAAGAGCTCATGGCACACAAACTGACAAGTGTATATTTATACCCATAATGAATGTGATATAAATAATATATAAATATAGAAATATAAATAATATATATATATATATATATATATATATATATATATATATATAATAAATAAAAGATAATGGCCCTCGGTGTAGGTAATTGCCATATACCTATGAAATTCAAATATAGTGTGTTTGTTACCTATTCGGCTAACAACAAACAGATTCCGTAAAATCCCATGATCTATCCAAAATATTCGCGATCACGACCAAAAGTGATTAATGGTCCAAGATAAATGAGGACTTTTGGCATAATGTAAAACATAGCGGTAGCTGAATATGTATCAGGATAGCATATAACTTGTAAAAACACTTGTATTCCTGGTTTAAGCATGTATAAGTCTTTGAAAAGTAATCACATTATTATAAGATAAACGAGTATGTAAAAGAGTTTGTAACAAGCATGTATCCCCCTCGCGGGTTTATAAAACATGTAAATAAGTAAAGGCGAGGTTATGAACTTCACCTGATAGGTAGATGTAATAAATATTCTGAAATGAAAGCTGACACCCTTAATCACAATCATTAACCAGGGGAAAGTGATATATTAAAATGATAGTAAACATCCACGTCACGCAACCTGAGTAAATATGTTGAGTCTTAGGAAGATTGTACTCTAAACAAAGTTTTAAGGAGTTATGAGTTTGATTGAAGAGTTTGGAATTATTGTATCACGGTTCGTGACCATCATAATTCAGAAGTCATTCCAGTAAAACGTTGAGGAGCTAGGGCACTTTAAATTATAACCCAACACTCAGTCAGAACGTAATAACCAAGATGAAACGCTTCTTTATATGAAAGCTCCCTAGTATTGTGAACGATATCATCGTTTTTAAGTGCTTTTAATTCAATATTTGGAAAAGTTAAGCACGAGAAAGCGTAACTACAGTTAGTCATGTGATGTTTGAATAATTTTAACACATTTTCAAAATGTTACATTTTTAGACCCAGGGGTTTTGGAAAATGCAAGTAGACCCTTGGGGTCTGCATTTTAGACTGTTGGTCCTTAAACATGAAAGATATACCAAGTAAACCATTGGACTTTGAAAAGGACATAATATAACCCTTAAAGTTATTACTTGATAAAAGACATATTCGGTTTCGGCCCTTCTAGTTATTAATTTCAGAAAGTTACGATATATACCCCTTGCATGGATTATAATTACAAAACATGTCCAAATTGCCATGAAAGCATATTTTAACATTTCAATAGACATTTATAAGTTATAATAAACTAAAATATGAAGTTTAATGCAACACAAGTTTAAGAATATATTCCGTTAAGCTAGGAAGCAAAACGGTTCAAATTAGGGTTTCAAAACGTAAACGCATAGGTTTTAAGTTCAAATTCTTTCAATAATCAATAAAGTGGTTATTTTAACATTATTTAAGAATGATAGAATAGATAATAACCATATGTTAACCATTATATACAATTAGTTTTAAGATACATCTTACGTGAAAGTGTTTATCATCATACTTAGTTGGTAAATTTTCTAACAAGTATTCAAGATCTTTGTCATTTGAAGCAATGTTATCAACCGTCATGGTCATAACATTCTTTATACCCCATCCATTTAGGTATTCCAAAAGTGCCCTACCAATATCTATCCCTCTATGGCTATGAATTGGTCTAAAATTGATTATTCTTTTGTGCATTACCCAATCATCTATAAAGTGGGTGGTTAAAACCATAAAGTTCATTCTTTTACAACTAGAAGTTCACGTATCGGTGGTTAAATGGACCGTGGTGGAACTATTGCTTAAAAAATTGACAAGGTCCTTCCTCTCCTTAAGATAAAACTTTGAAACATCCCTAGCAATAGTAAAGCGGGAGGGCAAATTAAATTTAGGTTGCATGTTCATGCAAAATTTAGAGAAGATTTGGTGTTCTACAAACCTAAATGGAAGCTCCGCTAGAATAATTAGCTCAATCAATGACTTTTTGATCACTTTTTCATCATATTTCCAAGTTTGTAAAGTTCCACTCGTACTACCACCCTCTACATCCCCACCAATCTTTTTCTTAAATGCTAGTATTTTTTGTTTATTACCTTCTGCATTTGCAGGGTTCTTATCACATATAACATAATGCTTATTCATGTTACCTGTACCATTTTTAACGGAGTCAGCCGCCGGACACCATTTTCAATATGCCATCTTAGTCATTACCCCATTTTCATCAAGTTCAAACTTTGGATCAAAGTATTTCCAACACTCAAAAAATGTTTTCCTTGGTTTACTTGGGGCTTTCCTTTTGCGTTTCTTATCATTCTCTTTAATATCGTTGACATGGTTTGCCTCAGAATCCAAATCAACACCATGAAGGTCTATTGTATCATCCTAAACAAACACATTAAAACAAAAATAAGTACTTATAACAATAGGATCATGCATAAAATGTAATGATGCATACATGTTAATCTAACAATAATTAATAATTGTTAATCCATGTTAATCAACTTTCTTTGGCGTTTCTCCAGTAAGAGAATGATTACACTTGCACATTAGAAAACTTAAGCACAAAATACTTAAGCACAAACTTAGCCCTACTTATAACAATGAAAAATCAGTAGCCAATAACTTAAAGCAATTGAGCAGTAGCCAAAAACATAAACATGCATATTCAATTATTGATCTATAAATTACCTAAAGCAAAAAACAAACACACCATAATAATCATAACGATCCATAATGTGTAGGTAAAAAAGATAAAAAAAACTAAAAATGTACAATATATGTAATGAACACTTACTTCCATTGAATAGTTTTGTTGAGATGAGAATGATTCATGGTTTGTAGGTAAAGAAGACATGTCATCATCCATTGTTTAGTTTTCTGAAGTTAGGGTTTGTGATGTTTAAATTATTATTTTTTCGTATCAGAGTACTAGGAGGAAGGAGAAATAGTAGGTGAAAATAGGTAACTGAGTTAGGCTATTCATATTCTTAGTTTTCATATTTTCTTATATCAATCGGTTTTTCATTGGGCCTAAGTCGGTTTTGTCGGTTTTCGACCCGACCCGACCCGAAACCGAAGTTTCAAAAAATCACAAACCGAGAACCGAGCCGAATGTTGGTCGGTTCGGTTCGGTTCACTCGGTTCGGTCGGTTTCGTCGGGTCGGTTCGGTTCTTATTCGGTTTTTCTCAGCCCTACTCTAGTTGTGTTGCAAAAGTCAACCAACAACCGTGCAAACCACGTTTTACTCAAAAGAAATACAAGTGAACCTTGTATTTAAAAGGCAAGACAATTCATTTTGAGTGTTTGTGAAAAAATATATATAACCGAACCACAAACCTCAATGTTCTAGCGCATATGTTTTAAAAAAAAGGATGCAGCGAAACTGTGCTTAAGTATTACCGAAGGTGAAGACTTAACACAACTGGCTTACTAGCGCAGTTGGTTAAAGGGTGGGAGTTAAGACTTGATCCTCCAGATCTTGTGTCCGATTCCCACTAATGGTGACCGCCGAACCTCAAGGACCGATCTAAGGCATCGAACCTCCAGGCGTCTGAACCGATCCATGCATCGAACCTCTTAACCAAACTAGTACCTCTTAACCGAACCAGGGGTCTGAACCGAATCAAGAACCGAACCTACTTGAATTTTCAAATTTGTTTCAAGGCCAAAGTTTCAATCTTTAGTAACTTTAAGTGATAAAGTCTCAACCTTTATTCATGGTTTACTTAAAGATTCAACCTTTTCACTAAAACAACAAACAATCAAACCACACAACACTTACTTTTCATCGAAAATGATCCGTAATATCAATTCGTACAAAGACTACACAATCATTTCATAATGACTACATTGGCAGAAAACGTTATTGTAGCCGGGGCTGATAACCGTCCTCCTATGCTTGACAAAAGTATGTACAACTCTTGGAAGATTCGTATGATACTTCATCAAAGGAAAAGAACATGGTAGAATCATTCTTAACTTAATCCTCAGCGGACCACTTGTGTGTGGAACTATTAAAGTGAATGGTGTCACAAGAACTAAGACTTATGAAGAACTTTCGGACAAAGAGAAGCTTCAAGATGCTTGTGATGTTTGAGCTACTAATATTGTTCTTCAAGGTCTACCACAAGATATGTATTCTCTTGTCAACCAATCAGATGTTGCTTAAAGAGATATTTCGGGATCGGAGTTTAGGCTACTCATGCAAGGCACCGACTTTCACAGACAAGATCGTGAGTGCAAGGTGTACAATGAGTTTGATATGTTTACTTCAATTAAAGGTGAATCAATTCATAAGTATTACTTGAGGTTTGCTCAGCTCATCAATGATATGCACACAATTAGAATGACAATGCAGCAGGTCCAAGTGAATACTAAGTTTATGAATAGCCTTTAACCCGAGTGGAGCAAGTTTGTGACTGATGTAAAGTTAGCGAAGAATATGCATACGTCTAATGACATCAAATAACGTCACTTTTATAGCTTTATTTATCCCGCGATTCTTACCCATTTTTTATAATTATTGCAAGAATTGATACTTAATCATTTATATTTGAGAATTTCAGTAATTATGGAGTACTTTGTGAAGATTAGCTAAAAGGTACGCATTCTGGAGCTTAAACAAAGAAATTTGAAGAATATTGTTCTGACATCCAATACGCCATATCCATCAAGGAAGATACGACGTATCTGTGCCTACACTTCACAAGAAACTACAAAGACCTATACGCCATATCCAGGAGATCTAATACGCTGTATCCAAGATATAGTAATTAAATATTCTTAAAGATATTGAACGTGATCCCTACTCCAAAAAACCCTAATACGCCGTATTGACCTCAACCAATACGGCGTATCGACCAAATTCCAAACACTATAAATAGAAAACCTAAAAACGAGTTTTAGGTGTGCTTGATCATATTTTCGATACCCTAACTACAAAAGTTAATTTTCAAAAGACAAGAAGAGCAGAAGAGGTTAAGCAAAGCTACTAATTCCATAAGATATACCTTGTAATCCCTATACTCTTTTAATCGTTCGATTTTTGGTATTATTCGTTTAACTCGGTTAGTTTACCTTGGTTGATTGATTATTCTTGTATTAATTATAATGGTTAAGGGCTAATACCCTTGGGTATCAACCATGATTATGAAGATTTAAATATTCTGTTTGTTTATATCGATTGCTTAATTTATCGTTGGTTGTTGATTATGTTTATCAATTTATACTTGTTTATGTGCTTAAGTATGCGACCTATCATTCAACTGGATCTAGGAATGAAAAATATCTCACTAGCTAGATGTCGGGATGGCTCTCCATATCCGTAATTTATATATCTAGAGTAATAGGATCACAAATATTGACCTATCTTTACCAATTGCTTAAGGGAATAATTTATTCTAGCACCTGACCTAGTATAGCGTTCTTCTTCCATTGGTAAAGACTCGGATAGTGGACTACTAGTATATAAAGAGCCGTTAAGCAGTAAGTGGGTAAAGTCTCCATGAGCTAGGGTTTAATAAGATCACCATTATTAATCTCCTAAGATAGATTATAATCAGCAAATAGGATGCTTTATGCAGATGCGTTTAATTGTGACAAGATTCTATGTATCTAGGTTTTAGGAAGAAGTATCGCCAATCTTAGAATTATATGCCCCCTCGAGATAAGCACTCATTGCACTAAAATAAACAAACCTGCGTTTTAATTGGATTAATAATGGTTAATACAGTTTTCTTATAATTGGTTAGACCGTTCTTCTGTATTTTGATTATTTGCTTGCATGTGTTATTGTGTTTTAAATTGATTTAAGTCACCACCAAACCTGTGCTGGTCTCTCAAACTGAAAACCCCCCTTTATCTATTAGAACTAGGTTTAGCATAGGTTTAACATAGATTAGAATTAACATAGTTTAAATTAACTTAATTTAGTTAACCAAAATATTGTTAGAACTATAAGATTAATGCTCTCGCTCTTAGTGATCGACACCATACTTACCAACGAAGCTACATCTGATTGGGTACACTGCTCGTTAGAGTGTTGTTTTTAGGTAAAGTCAGCAAAATATAAATGTAAAACTTAATAACTAAAATAACAACCTACACTATGACACATCAAATACCAATTGATTAAAAGACATTTTCTTAAAAGCTTGTGGGGAGAAGAATGTATACATAGCATGAAATATGAAACATTTACTGTTTACTCCCCTTCAACAATATATGTGGGATACTACAGAATTAAAAGTTTGACATTACAAGGAAAAATGATATGACACCACAAATATGTTGAAGATGGAGTTAGATGCCTTGGTGAACAGTGGGGTTGAAGACATGAGCACACAATTTTGAAATGACATTGATAAGGTCTTGAAAAATTATGCTCAATCTCCATGTGAATTTAACATTTGAAGTACCATATTTTAATTTCACTGAATGGTTTTTGGATACATTAAATTGGCATTTATGAGATGTACCCAAAATACATTAAAGGCTTTGGTTTTTTAAAAGCTCCCCCTCAAATATTGATCCATATAAAAATGACATTTTTGAGAAAATTGATACAATAATTTTGGAAAGATATGTGAGGAGGGAGTGTTAAACACACGATTTTGAAAGATACGCTTGTTATGTAAATGATTGGATTTCTTAAGAAATTATGTTCAACGTTTTTGAAAAACCACATGATAGAAGACTTCTCCTCTATTATTAGAGTAAGTGCACTGAAACGTACACTTCCATATGACATTCGGGTCTGGGTTATAGTTTGAAGTAACTGTAAGCCTTAGTCATGAGCTGAAAACTTTGAATGTTTTAATAACTAAACACCTGAGAAAATTGACTTTCTCATTGACAGGATAAGTTATCTTTAAAGATACACTTTCCTTACATTGAGGTCCGAGTTATGCACTCAAATGTACATAAGTTATAGAGAAAATTTAGAAATGACATGTTTTAAAACGTTTGAACTCTTGCTCGAAATTCATTTACACATTCATGTCAATATTAATCGACATTTCTAGGTACGTAAATGTTATCGATTCTAAAAGGCATGCCGAGAAGATTCTTTTTGGTATTTTGAAATTTTCTGATTTTATATTTTTTTAAGATTTTCTATTTTTGTATTTGATTTTCTTGGTTTTATATTTTTGTATTTTCTTTTTTTCATATATATTTATAAATCAAAATAAATTGAAAAATAAAAATATATACAAGTCAAAGTTTCCATCAGCAGAGACATTTGTTGCTATAGTTGAAGTAGATGAAGTTGAATCTGGTTGTTGTTGACGTTTATCAGATGCATTAGCAGTAGTAAAAACGAATGACTTTGAAATAGCTTGATTTTCTCCATTGAAATATTCATCGAACAAAGGACCGAATAGACTTTCCAACTTTATCATTGACATCATGACTATCATCCTTGCTGTAGGAACTTTTGTTGATGTTGTGGTGAGAGGCTTGAACCATTTTATTCAAACATCCTTTTTTGACATTGAGGTTCGAGGCTTGAACTGATGTGTTCAAATGCCATTGTATTTTGATCAGTTGTGAATCCCCTGTAACACTGGTTTCTGAGATATCATCCTTTTCAACAACCACACTCTGAGATTTTCCTTCTTGACATTATATGATGTACCTGCACTTAATTCAATTCTTTGTTTCTTTTGAACATTGATTGATGTACCTGCACTTAAATCCAGAGTTTCTTTGTATTCATGAATTTTAGAGATATCTACATTGGAACCATGTGGGGGTTCACTGTCAACCTTTCCCGTGCAAGAATCGAATAACTTTCCTGTAGGTTTCCACCTAAGACAAGATCTAGGAGACGTTTTCTTATACACAGTAGAAGTCTTACTGGGAGAAAATATGTGTCCTGTGAAGATCTGCTTACCATGTTTCTAAGTATGACTCTTCTATTCTACAGGTTTGTTACTGTTTCTAGTTTTATAGGATTGAATCTTAGCACGTGAATTCACTTTCTTTAGGAATTTTATTATACAAGCATCATGATTTGCATTAAAGACACATTTATGACAAGTAGAACAAACAAAGTGTTTGGAATCCCAAAAAGAACTAAAATTCTTAGAGTGATCTACTTTGGGCACAATTATAATTGTTACACAACTATTCTTAGATGTAGGCAAACTCCTAGATGTTTGATTGTTGCTTTTAGGTTTTAGTTTGCTACCATTAGTAGTATATTGTAACCTAGTAGAATACATCACCCTACTTGTTGAATTCCTATCTCTTTCTTGTGTCTTTTTTTAGCTTCCTCTAGATAGTGATTATGAACCATGTCATTTGAACTAAATCTTGGCATGTTATTAGAACTATTCCAAGATTCGCTAGATGCAATCACATGAAGAGGTTATGCAAAAGCATATTCTCTTCCTTTAGGCAAATAATGTTGAGTGATTGGGTTTGACAAATCATTTTTCACATCAACTTAGGAGGCAAACTGTGGTTTTGAAATTTTAGGTCGTTTAGATTTAAATGCATTTGGTTGTCTAATAACTGACTGGTTTTTGAGTGATTGTAAAACCGGTTTTCTCAAGATTGATGGTTTTGAAAACTTAGTATCTACACTATTTCCTTTTAACTTTATTAATTCATTTTTCTAAGCAGAAATTGCAAAAACCTTTTCTTGAATCTAAGCTTTCAAATTAACATTTTCAGTAGATTTATTATTCAGTTGGACAATCAGAGAGTCATTATGGTCTTTGGTCTGAACTCATGTCTTCTTGATAGAATCATAAAGATCTTTGTAAGTCTGTTTCAAATGCTCATTTTCTTTATTTAAATGCTCATTCTCTACAAGTATTTAGCCACACTATGTTCGAGTTTGGTGTTTATTTTTTCAATTACATCTATGTCATGTTTAATCTTGGCTTCTTTACTATTTACTTTCTAAAATTGACCATGTTGCCCTGATTTTGAGGATTGATTTTGATATTTAAGTTCAAGAGCAATACAATGTGCTTCTATTCTTGAAAAATCTTTTTGAAATTAGGCAACGATCATTTTTAGACAAATATTTTCATCCTTGAGCGATTGGTTTGAAATTCTGTTGTCTTGTTATCAAGTGATGAATCAAGCATAGGACTTTTAACCTGACATTTTTTAGTTAACTAGTCAACCCCTCCTTTATTACTGAATTCAGGTTACTTAGTATGTTGTTGTCCTGTAGGAAAGATATGACATTCAGCAGTTAATTGTACCCCAGCCATTGGCTCTTCGTCATATATGGGTCTGATATCTGCATCATCAACATTTGTATCATTTCCTGACCTGCTGCTTTCATCTTGAACTTCTGATTCTATCCCATTGCTTTATGTGACAACTAAACCAATATCCAATGCTTTTCCCAAATCAACTGTACTCTTTTGCGTCTACATCTGTCTTTTATTCACCCTTCTGTCATACAGTCTTTTGTGACGTGTTCTTTTAGCAACAAACTTCTTAAAATTACCCATGTGTTGGAGTAGTGTATCTCTGAAGTGTTTAACCTCGATTCTAGTGTATTCAGCAAAATACTTGTCTATCATTTGACTATCGTAATTCAAAGAAAACTGTGAATCTATGAACATCTAAAATTGTCTGTTGATCACCCAAAAGGCTGTCATGGATCCATCTTCTTGAAAGTCATCTTTGTTAAGTTGCTTTTGTAGTTGTTCTACGTTGAGGAACATTATACTTGTAAAAGTATCATAATCTTGACCAAAGAGTGACATGAATGCCCATTTGAATCCATGTTCGATATGAGTTCCTTTTTAGTCTTCTTTTGAAAGCACCTAAAGGTGTGAATGAAGAGATCAAAAATATGCCATGCATCTCTCTTTTGCTTTTTCTATCTTGTCTTTGATTGCATGCACATCTTTTGTTTCAAAATCCAAGCTACTTTCCTTTGCTGATTTGATGAATGCAGTCTCTGAGTTACTATTTTCTTTCCTAAAGCAAGTGTTTTCCATGATGACTGGATCAACTTTCAATGCTTGAACGGTATTTGATTGAACTTCTTGTGTCTACAACAGCTTCTTTTTAGTCAATAGTTTTTGAATCTCTTTTTGATGAAGAATTGTTTCGATCATATATTTCTCAATGAAATCCATGTCACCGATTATCGTATCTTTGACAGAGTAAGTTTCCAATGCAATACAGTTCTGAAGGCACTCTCTTAATTCTGAATTGAAGGTGTTTTCAAACATTGTTCTGAGTTTTGTCAAAGTAGTCTTGCAATCAATATCATGAAGTATTTCATTGGTTAGATGCTTTTCTAGTAAATCCATATCCTGGGAGAATGTTCTTTTGAAAGTAGGTACTCTACCAATGTCTTTTAATTCTTCTAAAAGAATCTTGAAATTTGATTGAAGTGCTTTAAGACCTTTCAATCAACCTTCTTTTAAAAGTCGTGCATTTTCTTCAAATTGTTGGATCTCTTGCTCTTTTGAAAATGAACATGAAGAAACTGCGTCTTTCGTTTCTATTTTATCAGGTGCTAATAATGGAGGACGATCTTTACTACCAGCTTCCATGATGACATTGTGAAGAGCACTTGATGTTTGAGTTTGCATGTTGATGTTATTGGTATTTGACATTTTGATGTTGTTGTGAATGGATATCGGATCTTAAGTTTATGAAGTGATTGTATTTGTGGTTTGTTGTTGTAGAAATCTATTTCACGAGATTTTACAAGTCTTGATGTAAATCGAGAAAACAATTGAATACTTCACGGGATTTTATAAAATCAAGAGGAAACCGTGAAAATAGAATTGTTGTCTTTGAAGTCCAATAGAAGAATTAGAAGAAGAATTTAAAAAAATACTTTCAACTGAAATTGCCTTGTACCGATATTGGAGAATGAGAAATTGGTTAACCAAAAATGAAATTCATTGTCATATTCCGCACAAGCTTACATATTTCGCACGAACATAAATCATTGTCATATTGCGCTAGAATGTGTATTGACTTATTTCACACGTTTATATTCTGTAATATTTCGCTTGTCTTATTTTGCACGAGTATATTATGACTTGTTTCGCACACTTATGATTATACTTATTTCGCACGTTTGTTCCTAAGACATATTTCGCATGATTATACAAATATTGGCAGAGTTCTGTTTTAGATATTGTAATATTCTGCACCTTTATTAGACCTATAGTATTTCACACATAATAACATAAATCGCACAAATATTACACAACATATTTCACACACTTCAAGACATGTTTCGCACCCTTCAAATAAACATATTTCACACAAAAAAACATATCTTAACTTTAAATTTGCCCAAAAAACACACTTTTTGATCATTTTTCTTAATTTCTTTTACAAAAGTGATTATATCTAGTCTATATCTTCCATAAAAACACAAACTTTAATACTTTTAACACTAAAAAGAAAACCACTTTTTCGAGTAAAAAAATAAGAAAACCGTGCGAAATAAAGCTAAAACCACAAATCAAATCACCAAAAACCCCTTGGCGATTGATACCACATGTTATCTCACTTATCTAATCCATATCACAACAAAATAAGCATACCAAATAAGCTAGATAGATCAAACCATATAAGAAAGAGATAAAGAGAGAAGTTTAGAGAGAAGATAGAGATAAGAGAGAGAAGGATGGTTAGATTGCACTATGTGAGAAATGTGACAACCAACACCCTTCAACACATGAGGTAAAGGGGTATTTATACTTTTCATAGCCTTAGTGGCGTATGGGCTTTCTTACTTGGGCCGGGCTTGGCTTAAAGTGGGCTAAGAGCCTAAAACACAGACAATATTAGATTACAATCCAAGCCCGTTAAACCCGAGTAGCCTATTACAAACTAAGACTAATAATGACTTAAGATGACCAAAAACATTCTTGTTCGACTTAAAAAAATTAAGGCTAACACAATCCTACCCTTCTCATTCCCCGATTCATAGTTTATTCGGGTTATAGTCATGTATTCTTCCATAGTTGGTTCCCCTATTGCTTCTGTAACTTCTTTTTCACTTTGATTCTCAGGATCAGAAAATAAATTGAATTTTGGTAAACTCGAATAATCAAGATGTGTTGTCTTGAAAAGCTTCCTTGTTGAATGAAATACTTGTTTCGGTTCTTCAAAAGGTGTAAAGAGCTCCTTGGTAGAACTCCTGGTTTTGCACTCCTGAAATAGAGGATAAACAATCAGTAGGATAGGCTTGGAAGAGAGAAAATACAAAAAACTATAAACGAGAACGGAATATGAAAAATTCCAATATGCTGCTGTATTAGATGATCGATACGCCGTATTTAATTAACTGAATACGCCATATTGATCTGTTGAGTAGAATATGTTATATCTGTATCGAAGGGTTAATACGCCGTATCCAATAGTTAGAATACATCGTATTGGTCAGTCGACCAGAACAGTAACAGAAAAGAAGAAAAAAACAATGCAGAAAATTTAAAACACACAATATGCAATAATATACAATGCAAACTAATCTAATTTAAACTAAACTAAAAATAATAATAAATAAGAATTAAACAATTTCACTCCCCGGCAATGACGCTAAAAACTTGATTTGTCGTTGTGCGTAGGTATTATTTGTTATCAAGTTTTACTATTTATATTTTGCCGACTATACCTAGAACAACACTAATGGGTAGTGTACCTGATCACATGTAGATTCGTTGATAAGTAGGGTGTCGATCACTAAGAGCGAGAACGTTAATACTTAATTATAGGTATTTTAGTTATCTAAGTTAGTCCTAAGTTATTCTAAGTTATACCTAAGTTAAACCTTAACTAATGGTAAAAGGGGGTGTTTTTAGCCTAAGAGACTAGAACGAGTTTGGGTTTACCTAGACTGAGATAGGGCGAATAACACACACAAATTTGATAGTTAGAAGATAGAGAAGCGGTCAAGCCTTATGTAATAAAAATGTATTAACCATGTTTAATCAAATATAATGCTGGTTTTAGTTTATAAGTGCAATGATTGTCCTGTCTCATTATTGATATATCATTCCTAGACTTAGGCGGTACTTCTTCCTAAGACTTAGACTTGGCAATTATGTCACAATTAACCAAATCTGCATAAACCTCTTTGCGGTTATTTATAATCTATCTTAGGAGACAATAATGGTGATCTTATCGAATCTTAGCTGTTAGCCTTAAAATATGTCGACTTATACGGAATTACATTAGATATTGTAAGGTGTAACACGTAGGGACTAATAATGTCAAGTTAGGATAGTTATAGTGTCACACACCTATAAATACACCCTCCATACTTCCATGGAGGGGTGAGGATAACCATTTGTATCTCATAAGTGTGCGTGTTTCTCTTTCTCTCTCTAGAAATACACACATCTTCCCTTTCTCTCTCTCTACATCTAATAATATGGTTACTTATTTATTTTATCCTTCTCGACCTCAAGATCATGTTTTAGGCTAGAATATTTATGGGTAACAATTGGCATCAGAGCCTATGAGTGTTTTGTGTTTGTGGATTGCTTATCTAGTGGTGTTCTTGTCTTATATAAGCTTTTTCATGGCTTATTTTTAAGCCAAAAGCCACGAGGGTGTTTGGATGTTGTTTATTTTGTACAAAAGCTTGAAACTTTCTTTTTTATTATGTTTCTAGCTTATTTGTACATGTTTCCAAATATTTTTTGGTTGTGATTTGATTTCTTTTATAGTTTTCTCTTTACTTTTTAAAATGAAAAAAATGTGAAAATTTTTTGGTGTTAAAAACCTTAAAGTTTGTGTTTTTATGTTAAGAGTATCTTAGTTATACTTAGTTTTGAAAAAGAAATAGTATCTTAGTTATATTTAGTTTTGCAAAATAAATCATCCAAAAATGTTAAAAAGCGTGTCTTTTAGGCATTTTAAAAGTTGTTTTCCGAAAAAGTTTGAAGATGGCGATTTATACATATTAAGATGGCGATTTATATGTTTGAAGATGGCGATTTATACACGGTTATTTATACAGGTGATTTATACACGGCTGTTTATACCGGCGATTTATACACGGCTGTTTATACGCAGTCTTAAAGGGCGCTATTTATACGCAGTCTTAAAGGGCGTTATTTATACGCAGTCTTAAAGGGCGCTATTTATACGCAGTCTTAAAGGGTGCTATTTATACGCAGTCTTAAAGGGGGCGATTTATACTTGCTTTCAAGACTAGGTGATTTATACATGTCTTATGCTAGACGATTTATACCATGTGCTCTAGGCGATTTATACACTATTTCTGCCAATTTACGTAATTAAACCAAAATTCGAATTTTGGTTCTCTCATTAACCAAATTCGATAGAGTATTTTTGGTAAAGGCCACTTTCACCTATTTTTGCCAAGAACCAAACTTTGATACCTTTCACAACACCAAAGCAAACACAACACTTAATGCTAAAACGATCATTAAGATTCACTAAAATGTCAAAACGGCTATGGAATTTGGATTTTAATGTCAAGTGATCACGAAGTGTATTTGATATCCCTTATTTGAAATTGAAGTGGGTTTCACGAAGGAGTCTACTTATTTTATCATCGAGACTTCCTTCTACTTTCTACCTCTTTTCTTTAAACCCACTTTATCGATTGATGACTTGCTTGATCGTATACAGTTATGATTGAGACTTGAATTATCTAGTTTCCAGTAGTTGGGGTGGTTGGTTGAAGACCTGGTTAACTATCACTTAAAGGAGTTACATTGTAGTACTCAGTGTCACACGCAGATGCAGATGTGGATATATTCAAGAGGTAAGATACTTATACCTTCCCATACAAGGTATATAGTACAAAGGGATTCTGATGCTGCAGATTTCTCTACACCGTTCTTCAATCAACAACAGTGCAAGCTTAAGTAACAAATTTGGGGGATTTTACTTCATTTTCAAGTTTGGTATATCGGATTTACTTCACCATGTGGTCACAGCAATAGCCGACAGAATACGAGGTTGGTAAGTTAGCAAGAGAGTTTAAAGGTTGAGATGTAACCAGCACTTCTCACGGGATATTTGAAGCTACAGAACGTCAATGATACTTCACAGTCTAAGTAAAATCTTTCAAAGTTCTTCAATGTCATTCATAACTTTTCAAGATGTTTGCTTAAGACAAGAACTTCTCGAGTATATGTGCGTACACGTCAATGATGCTTCCGAGAGTTTGAAACCATCATGGGGGAATACCACATAATTGATACTTGATGTACATCAGTCAACTTCCAGGGGGAAGTAGTATATACTACTTTACTTAGTATGGTTTGTGAAGTATTCTACAAGTGTGAGAAGATTTGTTGCTAATTTCTTACATGTACCCCCAAACGAATATTCACCAAGACCAAATGTCATGATATAATATAGAAGCAGTATTAGTTGATGTAAGATATACACATGTGAAGGATAATTCCTTAAAGGGATAAACTACTTACACTTGGGACTTAGTTGACTTTGGTATAGCAATTCACATCAGCACTATCCTGGAGAAAGAAAAGTGCATTTCTAGGTCTTAATTGATTTTGGTTCTACGGTTTCAACTTCGTTAAAAGGGATAAAGTGTGTACCTCAGGTATTGGATGATTCTTCTACAAAATTCGCTGTGCACTTTAAATTTCAATGTTAGAAGATCGTTCAAACTACATCAAATTTTTAGAATCTGCTTAAGATATGGATGTTGGTGTGGGGGGAAGATGATTCAAAAACTTTGTCAAAAACGAGTCTATGAAGAAAGCTTTTCAAGACATGCTACATGAATTAGAGGGAAGTTAATCTAACTCATGTAAACTACAATTGTTCCAAAACAAGTAAAGACACAAAAGATCCAAGCTGGAGTACAAGTATCAAGACTAGAAGACAAAGATGTCATCTTCAGCATTGGAAGCGCTTTGGAAGACTTTATTTTGTTGTATTTTTTAATTGTTAGGAACATTGTAAGTGATTCCATATGCCCACATATTAAGGGAAATTGTTAGCCTTAAAATATATCGGCTAATACGAAATTACACTAGTTTACTTATAGTCGGATACGCAAGGACTAGAAATGTCAAGTTAGGATAGTAGTGCGTATCAAGGGCTATAAATACCCCCTTCATACTTTCATGGAGGGGTATGAATAACCATTTGTATCTCATAAGTGTGTGTGTTTCTCCTTCTCTCTCTAAAAACACACACATCTTCCCTTTCTCTCTCTACATCTAATAATATGGCTACTTATTTCTTTTATCCTCCTCTACCTCCGGATCATGTTTTAGGCTAGAATGTTTTGGGATAACACTAGCTCAATGAGACTTTACTAACTTACTACTTAACGGCTCTTTATATACTAGTAGTTTACTTGTCCAAATCTTTATTCAAGGAATCAGAACGTCACTTGTTGATCCTAGGCCACCTACTAGTCTAACTTGTTCACAAAACCAGGAGTAAAGACAACATGCTACTTGTGATCCTATTGCTCTCTATATATAAATCGCAATATGGAGAGCTATAGTGGTATCTAGTCCACTTGGTCCGCCTTCTAAACCCAGTTGGATGATAGGTCGCATACTTAAGCATATAAGCGAGTATAAATTGATAAACATAAGATAACATACAATTTACAAGATGCAATCAGAATAAACATAAACCAAACATTAAATTATCATAATCATAGCTAATACCTAAAGGTATTAGCCAATAGCCATTGTAAAGAATACAGGTTTGATAGACGAACGATTAAGGTAACCTAACCAAGTTAATGAATGATACCAACAATCGAACGTATATTAAGAGTATAAGAATTTACAAGGGTTTCCTATGGATCAAAGGGCATTTCAAGACCTTCATTTCTCCTTTTCTCTTCTAAAATCGAATCTGGTGGTTACACCTTTTCTCTCAGTCTTCTATATAAAAATTGCACACTAAATTCGTATTTAGGGTTCGGTATTTATGGTCTCTGGAATTTGGTCGATACGCCATATTGAAGGAGTTCAATACGACGTATGGGAGATTCTTGGAGTGGGGACCACGATTATAATATTCCAAAATATTCCAATACTTGATCTTCGATATGGTGTATAGGGTCTTCTATATATGGCGTATTGGTCTTTATGTCTTCGTGGTTTCTTGTGAAGTTCAGGTGCTTATACGCTGTATCTTCCTTGATGGATACGGCGTATTGATTATCAGATTAGCAGATTCTTGATTTCTAAGTTTTAGCTCCAAAATGTGCGCCTAGTTAAATTTAACCAATTGCTCCATATTTACTTCAAATAACTAATATAAGCAATTAAGTACCAATTCATGCATAAAGTAATATAAAACGAGCAATTTAGCTGGGATAAATGATGCTAAGAAATAGACGTTATTTGATGTTATCAATGGCAGATCGATCTGTTTTCAGAGCTTATATTTAGAAAACCTAATACTCGGTTTTCAGTATGCAAAGACCACCAAGTATAATCTACAGATGATTTTAGAAGCCAAGAAGGTCTTGCAAGTGCCTCAAGTCAATATGAAAACTCTTGTAATCTCTATACTCCTCTATAAGCATTCGGTTAGCATTACGTTTGCTTATATTAATCGTTCGTCTATGATACTATGTATTGTTACAATGACTATAGGCTAATACCTTTAGGTATTAGCCATGTTTATGAGAATTTAATGTTTGGTTTGTTTATATCGATCATTTACCTTTTCATTGCATCTTGATTATGTTTATCACTTCATATTCGTTTATGTTTTGATTATGTGTTTAATCTATTATTCAACTAGATCTAGATTACATGGCGTAGCCTAGAGTTTGGGATAGAACTACATACAAGCTATCTATGTGACTCTGGAATAATAGGACTACATATTTAAGCCCATGTTCTTCCCTTGGTTAAGTGAATAGGTAGACTAAGTGGTGACTTAGGATTATACATAACGTTCTGTTTTCCTTAGGTAAGTGCTCGGACCATGGACTACCAACATATAGATAATAATTGGACATAAAGCCTCGATGAGCTAGGTTTCGATATTCGCAAATGTCGTCTCCTAGATAGATTATAATCAACGGTGTATGCTTTATGCGCGTTTGGTTAATTATGACAAGATTAACTGAAAAACAAACCTAGAGTTTAGGGAGATGACCCACCTAAACTTAGGAATGATATAACACCAACAAAGTAATACAATCATTGCACTCATACAAAATTCCTACATTTTATTAGATTAAACATTGTTAATACGTTTTCCTTACATTAGTGCTTGACCGCTTCTTTATCATTTGTTTATCTGCTTATGTGTGTCTTTGTCTCATTTAGCTTTGATTAAACCAAAACTCGTGCCAGTCTCCAGGCTAAAAACCCCACTTTGCGTTAGTTTAGATTTAATTAGGTTTAATTATAATTAATTACAACTAACCTAGATAACTAAAATACTGATAGATTTAAGTATTAACGCTCACTCTTAGTGATCGACACCCTACTTACCAATGAACCTACAATTGATCAGGTATACTGCCCGTAAAGTCGACAAAATATAAATAGTAAAACTTGATAAATAAATTACCTACACACAACGACACGCATCAAATTTTTGGCACCGTTACCGAGGAGTGAAATTATTTAATACTAGTTTATTAGTATTTAGTTTAGATTTAGTGTTTTTAGCTTAGTTTGCATTAGTTTGTTTTTCTGCTTTTGTATAGTTTTGCATATTTGTAAGTTTGTTTGATTTTATGCATTATTTGATATATGTTGTTTGCCTTCTGTTTGAATACTAAATACGGCGTATTCATCCCTTTGAATGCGGCGAATAAACTTTTTAAAACCTATAAAGCGTATTCGACATCAAACATCAATACGGCGTATTCATCCCTTTGGATACGGCTTATTGATCGTCTGATACAACAGCCGTGTTATCATTTATTTTATCTATCTCTTTGACCATTTTATCTGTGTTCCTAGCAAATTTGTTTTACCGGAAATGACCAATCCAGATATGACTATGGAAGAATATGTTCAGTATGAAACTGAGAAAGCTCTGAGAAACAATCAAGTATATAACTGGGAAATTGCTATGTATGGTAAGATCAACTATATTGGAGATATTGACTACCTCATATTTTTTGAAAAAAAATTCCCATCTATAGTTTATTATGATGCATTAAGTTCTCAGCATGTGGACATAGTTAATTGGAAAAATGAAACATCATTGTCCAAATATGATGATGGAAAATACAATGCTATAAGCAAAAACTTCTGGGTATTGATAAAGATCTATTTTCTTATGATATATTTTCTGGCAATGACTTAAAATCAAATAAGGACAATGGTGAAGATAAAATAGGTATCGAGCAGTCGTTAGGGGATATATTTAGCAAACCATTATGTAATATAATAAGTATCGATGTTGGTACCTATACACAAGGGTCAAATGAACTTTGGAAAACAAGTCATTATACAATGAGTAAATTTTTCACAATTCAAACTTTATCAAAGAATTAAGTATTAATGTCATGATTTGGAATCATTTTAACGAAGAGATGCTATTAAAGCTTGTTAAAAATTTATATGTGTCATTTGGAAATCCCTTCGACCACAAGTTGTTTTATAAGGATGGACTGAAGCTGAAGGGAGTCTAACTTAAAGACTCTTCAAAAAAGTGCTTGCCGCGAGACAACCCGACATGTAATTTTAATTTTTGTCGAGTCTGTCTACCCAATATTCCGATACGGCATATCCAATCTTATGGATACAGCGTATTGAATAACCTGGACGTTATCTTTTTATTTTCCAGTACCTTTAAAACATTATTGTCAGACTTGTCAATACAACGTATTCATAACTGCGAATACAACATATTTGACCTCTGACCCGTATTTGGTTTATTTTCTTACAGGCTTCAATACAGCGTATCCAGTAATATGGATATGGCATATCGATGTCCAGTACGGTTATCGTTTTATTTTTATTTTTATTTACTAACCAATGTTTATTTGGAAATACAATTGCTATGGTTTTCTGTATTATTTAGACAGGAACATACTGAACAAGATTGATAAATTTAGTGGTGTTCATATTATCTGGAACCTTATGTGTGTTGTAGTCATGTTGGTATCTAGACATTTTTTCACAACATAAATAGTTGCTCAAATACTCATCATGGAGGATCATACCGAGCAAATCCCAAGGGAGTTCTTGTTCTAATTCTTTATATTTTCTGTTTTTCATGTTATATTTATACAACATGGGTGTTGTATATCTCAAGTGGGGGGAGGAGAATTAGAACACTACTTGTCCTTATTTTTACAAGAATATGCCTAATTTATGCTCAAATTTTAAAAAACATTTAGCATGTTTTTGTGAGATTATTAGTTGCATGACCCGCACACATAACTTTTATTTCCATATTGTGAGGATTAAGCCTATTCTGTTTCCCCCATTTTACCCAAAATTCCACAAAAATATGAGTGTGCTGGTGATTGTAGTAAACTTTAGAACTTGGCTTGACATACTATTCGAGACCACAATAATAAGTATTTTGGAGTAACTTGTCCAAATTGGTAAATTTCTAGAATTACACCAAAAAGCCTATTCCATTTACATACATTTGTGTTATTAACTAACCACATTGATTAGTTAACCCCCATGAAAACCCCTTGTTTACTCTCATTTTTAGAGTAAGATACCCCTAGAAAAACCTATTGAGCCATTCTTTTCGTATCTTCCACCATTTAAATATGTTTTGTTACACCTTTACATCTTAGCCTACCCAAATAGATTACGTTCTTGGTTGGTTGCTAGTTGATTTTGTGTAAAAGTATATACTTCTTGTGTACGTGTGCGTACTTCTTATCTTTGGTTAAGTCGAGAATTGCACAATGCAATAGGAATGTGAAAGTAGTTATTTTTATTTTTCGTGTGTTTACTACTTTCACTATTATTTTTATTTCTGAGTCATGTGCATTATGCAAATATTATTCAGATTTACTGTGATCGTGAAGTGGTGACATTTTACACCTATATTTGTTTTAGTTTATGTTTATGTTTAAAAAATTGAAAAAAATAGAAAAATACAAAAAAACATAAGAGAGAAAAAAAGGAGAGGATTGTGAGATAATCGGTTCTTCTAAACTTAACCAATTTTATTTTTTATGAGATGATCTATTATTCATTGGTACGTTCTATAAACCAATAATGTAAAGTATTGTTGTATATTATTTCTTAGGTTGGTCGTAAAATTAACCAACTATGTATTTTTTTGGTATCAAGTGGTGAATATCTCCACTATTGTTGTACTATATTATGAATGATTGGGAATTGGTCGTTACGAGAACGCCAACTAGGTTGTTTTTATGGATCGTCAAGGATAATGATTAAGACATCTTTGAGTCTAATTCGTGTCTACCGAATAAAGCATGAGCTTCTGTGTTAAAGCGTGAGTTATTTAGTGATTTGTGTCTTTTTCAAAGTTGTGGTCGGGAAAGTAGCTAGCAACATTTTTGTTTATTGGTTGGACTTAATTTATATTTTTTGTTATTTTATTTTACAGCAATGATAAATATTTCCCATGCCTAATCCTTACCCTATTACATTCTTCGTCCTAACCTTTGGTTTGCTCGAATGAGGGAGTGAGCAATCACACATGTCTCACTCATGGATTTGAATGTGTATGTGTGGTTTTGTCGCCTTTGTTGGTGTATTAATGTTGGTAAAGATTATTTAATCATATTCTTTAGCTTATTCGAGTTAAGGAGTGAGCAATCACAAGTGTCGCGCATGGATTTGGGCGTGCATTTGTGGTTTTGTCATCTTTTTTGGAATATTGGTAATGATCAACCCTTAAGCCTTATCATATTAACCCAATTTACCTTTTTAGACTAGTTACTCCTTAGCTTTAGTGGTGGAGATGCGTATCATTTCCAAGCTTATGATAGAATACTCGTCAAGACCAAGCAATTGAGAGAAATACTGAATGTTACCACATATATTAGTTGAGTGATTTGAGTGATTCGTTTCCTATTTCGTGAGGTGTTTGGTTGTACGCTAGTAATTGAATAAAACGCTTACAGGATAAATCCTAAACATTCGTTTGGGATACATTTTGATAAGTTAATTCTAAAGTCTACTTGAGGAAAAGTAGGATTCAAGTGGGGGATATTTGATGACATCAAATAATGTCACATTATTGGCATCATTTATCCCACTTATATTGCTCGTTTTGTATTGTTTATATAAGATTAGATACTTAATCGCTTAATTGTGTAAATCTCAGTTATTATCGAGCATTTGGCAAAATATGGAGAAAATAGCGTGTTTTGGATCATAAATGAAGAAGTTTGTGAAAATCTACTAAATATGAAGAATATGATGTATCATTCTAGACGGATACGTTATTTCCTAAGACTTAAACAAGATGAAGACCATTGCTTGACTATGAAGAATACGCCATATCCACATCAGTAGATACGTCGTATAAGATACTTTTGTCAACATTTTGAAGAAACACATTTTACAGCCAATACACCGTATCCAGAGAAGCCGTATTTAGTGGCGGTTTATGAATATTCTAGAATAAAATAATCATGGAGCCCACTCCAAGTTATCCCAATACGCAATATCGGATCCCTCCAATACAGCATATTGATCTATTTTCAGAGCTTATAAATAGAAAACCTAAAACTAGATTTTCAGTATGCAAAGACCACCAAGTACGATCTACAGACGATTTTAGAAGCCAAGAAGGTCATGCAAGTGCCTCAAGTCAATAGGAAAACTCTTGTAATCTCTATACTCCGCTATAAGCGTTCGGTTAACATAACGTTTGCTTATATTAATCATTCGTCTATGATACTATGTATTGTTACAATGAGTATGGGCTAATACCTTTAGGTATTAGCCATGTTTATGATAATTTAATGTTTGGTTTGTTTATATCGATTGTTTACCTTTTCGTTGCATGTTGATTATGTTTATCACTTCATATTCGTTTATGTTTCGATTATGTGTTTAATCTATCATTCAACTAGATCTAGATTGCATGCGTAGGCTAGAGTCTGGGATAGAACTACATACAAGCTATCTATGTGACTCTAGAATAATAGGACTACATATTTAAGCCCATGTTCTTCTCTTGGTTAAGTGAATAGATAGACTAAGTGGTGACTTAGGATTACACATAACTTTTTGTTTTCCTTAGGTAAGTGCTCGGACCATGGACTACCAGCAAATAGATAACAATTAGACATAAGTGGGTAAAGCCTCAATGAGCTAGGTTTCGATATTCACCAATGTCGTCTCCTAGATAGATTATAATCAACGGTGTATGCTTTATGCGCGTTTAGTTAATTGTGATAGGTTTAAATGAAAAATAAACCTAGAGTTTAAGGAGACGGCCCACCTAAACTTAGGAATGATATAACACTAACGAAGTAATACAATCATTGCCTTATAAACAATTCCTACATTTTATTAGATTAAACATGGTTAATACGTCTTGCTTACATTAGTGCTTGATCGCTTCTTTATCGTTTTTTTATCTGCTTGTGTGTGTCATTTGTCTTATTTAGCTTAGATTAGACCAAAACTCGTGTCAGTCTTTGAGTGATCGACATCCTACTTACCAATGAACCTACAACTGATCGGGTACACTACCCGTTAATGTTAGTTAATAGGTAAAGTTGGGAAAATATAAATAGTAAAACTTGATAAATAAATTACCTACACACAACGATGCGCATCAATAGTCAATGAGGCCGAATGCAGTTTGATTTTAAAAAGTCAAACTGTATTGATATGAGGCATTTTGGATATTCAATGAGGTTTGTACTTCAAGATGTTGTGATCATTAACATATTATGTTTTTGCTATTATGTTATGATTATGTAAAGTGGATATACAGTTAACCCAAACACCCATTTTGTTAATCCACAGTCAAACACACCCCTTCTGTATAAATACTCTTATAATACCACTCAATTTTTAGTCTCTCTATTTTCACTCACTTAATGTTTCAAACATTTCCACACTTAATAAATATATGGTTAACTGTATGAAAGCAATAATTTATGTGTTGTAAATTTAGTCCCTAAAGCAAACAAAAGGTTTTGGATGCACCCATAAATCACTTAAACACGTGTAGTTTCCTTTCCTATATAAGTGTCACGCGTTTCAATCCTTTGAATCGTCTTTAACAAACATATAACATAATATAATATATCTTTGTATCAACACTCCATCATGTCTCGTTTCCCTGTTCTTTATGATTTGGTCGTCAAAGCAAAGTCTACAAAGTTGTGCAACCAGATGTTGGTTAAATGGATGAAGAGGCTTAAAGAGACATAAAAGTTTTACACGACGTTTTAAACATGTTCAATATGATGCAGGCTGGTTGCAACGAAAGGGAAGCCTTGATGAAAGAACTTGAACACCAAAATTTTAAATTAGGTCCTTATAAGAGTTTAGAGTTTTTTAAGGAGTTTCAAAGGAAGGATGTAATAAGGATGCTGGAATTGAGACAAGTGATTGCCAATTTTTAGCTTTCCATTTATAACAAGTGGGAGTTTATTCTGGAGATTAGGTTGGTCTAAGGGAAGTGGTCGGACTTGTGGGTTGGGCTTTTGGCTGTTTTTTCTTTTTGTTGTCATCAATATATGTGTGGAAAACTAGAAGGGGGGTTCAATAGTTTACCGCTTTTAAATTTAACGTAACTTTTGTTTATAAAAACTTATATACGAATTTCTGTGATATCAATATGTGCACAATATGAACAATACAACTAAATACATAAATGATAAATAAATATGCAAGACAAGAGATAAGAGTTAGAAAGATCAAACCACAACACAAGGATTTATAGTGGTTCGGTAACGAAGCACCTCTTTGCCCTACTCCACTCCCCGAGCACCAAACTCGAGAGTTCTCTTCACTATGTCAACAAACTCCCTTTAGGCGGAGAAAATCGTACACAACTAAGCTTACACCGATTTTCGACACTAAGCTAAAATACAAACTGCACTACTTCACTTCACTTCACCTAGACACTAACACGATCACACTGGTCTAACTCTTCTTTCTATGATCACCATGATCTAACTATACTTTCTATGATCACCTCGATTTAACTATTACAAATGAAAATACAATATACACAACTGATTTATAAGTTATGATAAAATCGTAACAATGTTACGAGAACACAAACTAAACTATAATACTTCTTGACTTGATGATAAGAAGTATTCTTCTCTTGCACTTGAGGAATTAAGCTTGAATCACTTGGAAACAAATGCTTAAGATTAAATGATCAAAGGATTGTAGGTGAAGTATAGACTAATTTTAGACAGAAAAGAATGAGTGCAAAAGGTGAGAGAATCAGTGGGGAACAGTCTGCTATTTGTAGGCAGAACTAGGAGCGTTTTGGACTAGTCGACCCCCTTAGCTCCTAGGCCGGCCCCCTTATCACTAAGGGAGCCGCCCTTATATTTAAAGGGGCCGCCCAGGCCTGGACACTCCCTTTTTTGTCTTTTCTAAGGGAGGTGTTTTTTGGAACATTTCTAGCCATTTTTAAGTAGAAAATTTGAATTCAAAATATTTATTTTGAATAAAACATTTCTTTTAAATGTAACTTTTTTTTGTAAAAGTTATAAAAATGTTTGTAACATTTTGGGAAAAAAAGCAAGGTTGAATAAAAATTGCTTTGATCATAAAATCCATTAAGCATTTATTTATTCATACCTTTAAGTGATTAAATTTTTGAAATGAAAATTTACTACTAATTACTTATTTTTGTTTAATTTTACATTGAGCGTTTTTATATTTTGTGATTATCAAGACGTAAAGAGGTCAAAAACTATTAATAACGTTTTTAGGCATTATTTCTATCAACAATATCCCCCTAATCTAAACTCATTAAATGTAAAATTATTTTGAGGCAAGTTTTTAGTGAGTTTTATTTCTATTTCTCCCCCTTTTTGTAGAATCAAAAAGGCTTCATCGAATCGATGGTACAACCGCTCCCCCTTGATGGGTACTCCCCCTTGTTCGAGGGCACCAAGGAATCGAGCTATAATAACTTTGCTACAAAAACAAGTTAGAAGAAAAACAACAATGTTTCTAACATATAGCAATGTCATGAAAAATATTTAAACATGGTAACAAGAAATATTAGCCAACCATCAATTAATTAAATTCAACTATATATTCATATAGGAGATACCCAACAATTTCATATTTAAAAGCATAAAAGTCCATTCATTCTATTATAAAAATTATGTGTAACACACAATCATATAACTAGCATGCATTAAAAAGAAATATTATGCTTAAGGCATAATAATACATCATACATAAATAAAATCTATAAAGTTCTTAATATTCTTAGAATTCCATAAGACTTGCTTACAAAAGGTTTGGTTAAAAATTATTTAAAATATGAGTGACTAAACATAGAGTATGTTTAGTTTGGAGAAAGTGATGGGGGTGGTGGTGAATTTGGTGGTGGTGGTTGTGAAAGCATGTGTTGGATATAGGAGAACATATATTAAAGTTCTTCACTTAAGCCAAGGATAAGTCTACGATTCTGGATACACCATAAGCATGTTGCTCCATGTGCTTCAAGTAGATTTCATGAAATAGGATGACCAAAGAGAGGTGGTGAGGGTATTGAAGGTGATGGAGTATTGAATTGGATGTCAAGTGGAGTGATTGGTGAAAGAGCGAAACTGATGTCCATGGAACTACTTTCTTGAGTTGGAAGTGGTGGAGGTACTATTGGAGGAGGAGACATTGGTGAGTTTAAGTAACTATTGGTTGATGGTGATGGTGATGTGGATAAGGTTTGTGATTTGGGTTTGTAATCAATGGAGGATGAAAAAGTGGCTACGGTGGATATATTTTTGAGGGTGCATTTGAGGCACTTGGTGATAAAACTTGGTAATTTGGGGAAGGAATTTTGGTGTCATCATGGAGTTCAATGATTAATTGTTTCGGTGGTATGATGTTGATTTTTGGTCTTTTGGAAGGTTTGGAAATTGAAGCTTTAGTGGATGCCATGGAGGTTTATGGTGGTTAATAATGGACAAAGAAGATGACGAAGTGATAGTAAACATTTGAACATAATTTATTGGAAGAGAATAGTTTGGAAATGGAATGAATTTGAATTAGTTCAAGAGTTTCCAAAATGTGTTTGAATTTTCTGGGTAAGGATAGCTGAGGCTAGGTAAATGATAAACGTCAAAAGCGTGTTGTAATAATATATAGTATTTCCCGTCGGATGTAAAAATTACTTTAGGAAAAGTAATAATTAATCTTTCGAAGTCGTATCCACGGCGAGAATTGAATTTGAGATTTACGTTAATGTTTTTCGTTTGATGCTTGATTATCTTTTTGTTTTGGTTTTTGATTTTAAACTAATTAAAATAATAAACTAAATTAAAACTAAATAATAATAAGCAATGCAAATATATATAATATATATATATAATGGATATGCTTGTCAAGTGAGGTGTTCGGATCCTTAAGTGTGTAAGTAAGTTCTTATTAATGAACCAATATCCGTCAAAATAATTATCTTCTCACAACGTTGGTTTTAATAAAAACAATTCTTATCAAGATATTAATTACTAAATTAATGCCTAATTACTCTTACGGCTTTTGCCCCTTCAAATAACCAAAACACTAATCTAAATAATCCAAAATTATTAATCAATAATAACTTTTTATTTCCATACTTATTTCACCAAACACAACTCACTTAACAAGCATAATAAAACTACTTACTAATTATCATAACTAAACTAGCATAAACAAACATAATCGATTAAGCTAAATGATCAAAAAGATAAATAAGACGAATATGCTTGCTAAGTGACATGAAAAGATCATTAAGAGTGAATTAAAGTTTTTAATGACGAATTATTACCCGTAAAAAATTATTTTCTCACAACGTTGGTTTATTTTGAAAATAATTTTTTATAAAGGTATTAATTACTAGATTTGATGTTTGATTATTTCTCCGGATTTTGCCCTTCAAATAAGAAATCTAAATAATCCAAAAACTATTAATAAATAATCCCTTTTTAAATCCATACTTATTTCACGTATCACAATCACTTAACAAGCATAATAAATTACTCACTAAGAATAATAATTAAGCTGGCAATAACAATCAAATTAACAAGCATAAACATTTTTAAACTAAATAATAAACCACAATTACTAAAGAAAGAAAAGGAAAAAAAGAAGAACCCCGATTGAACAAAATGGAGACGAATTTAAACCACCCGATCTTATAAACTTAATTAAACACTAAAGATTAAAACTTTATTAGTTTTTATATAACTACTCAGTTAATAAAGTTGCAAAATTTATATACTAAATAGCCTTAAAAACTAAAAAGCTTTAAACTTTAGTAGTAAAATAGGCTTATAAGACCCATAAGCTCCTCGCCTAAGTGTTAGATAGATTTCATCAACATTAAAACAAACAAGGATTAAGACGAGCAATATAATAAGCTATAAGCTAATAGAATAAGATTTATCTAATAAGCTAATAAAAAGATGAAAACTTTAGATCTAAATCTACTCAAAACCTAGGTGTTCAACTCCAAAAAGCGAACGGGAATCGGATATATTTAATGACTAGATCTAAATCAATAAGCTAAAAAGCTACAAACTTTAAGCTAGAAAATAAGCTAAAAATAATAGATCCAAATCCACCCGAAACTAAGGTGTTCAACTCTGAAAAGTGAACGAGAGAGGGGTATATTTAAGGATTGGATCTATAACAATAAGCAATAAAAAATAAGCTAAAGTAAGCTTACTCGAAAAGCTTTAAACAAACGTGAATATAAAATAAGTTTAGATGATATAAGCTATATAGAGTTTATTTGAATATAAGCTTAGGATCTAAAAATAAATAAGCTAACAAGAGCTTATTAGAAAATAAGCTAAAAAGAAAAGAAAAGAGATTAGAGAATAAGCATAAGGGAATAAGCTAAAAATAACACCAACCTTAACCAAAAGCATCTTCATTCATAAAAATAAGCTAATACAATAAGTTGGAACAATAAGCATTAAGCTTTTACAATAAGCTAAACTAAAAAGTTATCTATACTACTCTTAGTCCTAAAATTATACTAACTACTATGTGAAAAGTAAGAGAAAACAATGAAAAATAATATGTCAAGCTGGGCGTGGATCTGATCTTTTTATAGCCCAATGTGGGGGGGCGTTTTTTGTCAATTCCTGCTAGTCCACCATCATTATCACACCCATGATTGGCCAATCCTGACTTGGATCTCATACCTCGTATGCCAGAAAATCAGATACCAGATCCACCAGTCATCAATCGCCACATGGCTTCTAGAATGTATAAACGTTGGCTCGGCTACCTAAGCCAACCTCCGAGCATCTTTCAAGCCAACATTCGAAGTACGAGCCAATCCTGAGCCTCCAGCTGCTCCCGAACCTGCAAGATATTTATAATAGTGCCACGTGTCACCACGTGATTGGCGCCACGTGGCATGTATGTCCCATGTCAGGTCAGCTGCTGATCAACGACAGGTCAACGGCGATCAACCACCGCCGGACCACCAGTCAACGGCGGCGGTCAACCACCGCTGGACCACCGGTCAACCACCACCGAACCACCGATTAACGGTGGTCAATGGCGGCGGTCAACGGCGGTCGACCACCAGTCAATGTCCGGGTCTGGATCGGGTCAGGTCGGGTTGCCACGTGGACCACTCAGAGAGTGCCACGTGGCATGGATAATATTATCCATACCTAAGCACCAGGCAGAATCGAACTCGAGACCTTACGAGCGAAAGCTCAAGGAAGGCCCAAGTTACCATCTATGCTAGGCTTGCACATCATAATAAACCCACATACATGTTGTGTTTAAGGTGTATTGATTTGAACCAGGTCAATTTAATAAGAAAGGTTCAAAATGGGCTTGTAGGGTTAAATAAGAAAGGTTCACGGGGCAAGTAAGGTACCATTGGACACGTAATTTCATGCCCTTTCCAATGGAGTGATCGGGTAATATTTTTAGGTTTGTTTGAATCTTGATAAATGTGAAAACGTCTTCAAAAGTCACCCAAAAATTATTGTTTTTGCTTCGTTTTCAATCCTTTGTACCTGTAAGACATAATAATACAATACAAACATATTTACAATATATTTAATCATATTTTATGGTTATTAGTCCGATTTATAGTGTTTTCCAGGTACAAATGATGTGTGTTTAAGCACACATCAAATTCCCCCACACTTAGCCATTGCTGGTCCCACACGCAATGTTTATAATACACGTACTAAAAAAGATAATTTAACCCCCTTAACTTAATAACCCTTCACATCAAACAAGAACAGAAAAGGTTCATTAAGAGAGTTTAAAATCATTTGTTTCTAAACGTCCCCGTTTTAACCACTTATTCAATAATAGATAAAAACTAAGATAAAATTTATTTAAAAGGCTTTAAGAACGGGAGTTCATCATCCTTGATTTTCACAATCCCTAAACCAAGTTTAAAACTAAATCACAGCTAAATATAAGATTAGATGCTAATGCTACTCATAAATGCTAATTGTGTAGGCACAGCTACTTTTCGCTCCCTTATTCCTAATTTCCTCTAAGGATTTTATTCGGAAAACATAATGTGAAACGAGATCACTTATGTTGGGATTCTTGATTTGATGAGACAAAGTGAATAAAAGATTGAAACAAAAGGACTTAAATGTAAAAGAAGAATTCTTCAAAAGATGGAAGATTTTGAAGATTTCAGAAGATCTTCTTAAGAAGATAAAGATACAGAAGATAATATTATATGTTAGGAAGATATTATTTGTTCTTATCTTTTATAATTTGTTCTTATCTTTTTTAAACCTAGATATCTCTAGTATATAAAGAGATATCAGGCATATGATTTTTGGCATACCAGAAACATAGAACTCTCCCAATGAGAGTCTAGAAAAACATGTGTGTGTGTATATGTTAAGTTAGTAGTTAGATTAATAGTTAGTTAGTAGTCCCAAAGTATAAATTTAGGGCAAGGTGAAAACGTATGGAATAAAAACCTTGTTTGATAATATACTGTTCTTTATATTCTGCTACATATTTATATTATCTGTAAAACATATCCTAAATGAGTTTATAACAGTCTCCATAATTGGTATCAGAGCCTGGTGGCTCTTGATCTAGGATCAACAAGGTTTGTTTTGGTGTCGCATCTATGAAGGAAAAGAGGTACGAATTTTCTGTCTTGGTTATCATGTTGAATCTGGTGATATTAGGGTTTTTCAACAACCCTAATTCGATATAACAGGAAGTTTGTTCACAATTGTTGTTGATTAGTTCGTCACAACAAGATGGTTGCTAATTGTGGTTCTTGGTTACATAATTCAAGAGTTCTTTGGAACTTATTCTATGAAAAGAATCATTAGCAGTTGATGAGAATGATGAATTAGTAACAGCCTAGTGACAGCTTTGTGACACTAAAAAGTATCGTCTAGAGCACATTGATATGGAGCAAAGAAATAAGTGTTCGTGTTTTGATATGGAGCACATTGATACTTGTTCATGGTATTAATGTGTTAGTACTGCCAAGCATTTATGATTAATGCAGCTTGGATTCGATCATATACTCTCAAGGAATGTTACTACTACTCGTTGATTTTTAAATGTTGCTTGTTTATACCTTAAAGGTGCCAAAGGTAAAATTACTATTGCTTATTATTACTTAATGCTGCTTTGGTTCGAGTGAGAGTTAATATTGCCAAGATTATGCTTGGTTTATGTTAATGCTGCCAAGTCTATTGCTAATACTGATGGATAACATGTTAGTATTGCCTGTTTGTATGATAATACTGCTGGTTCAAACATAAGTGTATGCGTATGGACAGGAGTAACGTTTGAACCAGATTTGCTTAATTATAATATTGGATCAGGCTATGTTATTTGTTGATGGGCTTAAATGGTTTACTACTGCTTGTGTGCCTGGTACTGCTCATAACTCTTACCACAATGTTATATTAAATCTGCCAGGATGTTAGTACTGCTTGGTTTAAGGGGAAGAGTTATTACTGATTGGATTGGAAAGTTTATACTGCCAGCTTTAAAGTTTGTACTGCCATTGGAAAGCAGTTAATACTGGTAGTTATGTCCGATATCGAACAAAGAAGGAAGTTTGTACTGCCAGTTCTGGCAGATATCGGATGACACACACATGATGGATGTTAGACAAAACAGAAACACAACATTTATTTTTGGTGTTTACTGTTCGGATTTTGATTTTAGTTTAGATGTTCTTAAAAGTTTAAAGGCTCATATTTATTGGTATAATTGGTTACGAAGAGGATTATTTATCACCTATTTAAAGATGAAGTGGAATTATTTGGGTTTGTGTTTTATCATACCTTTTAGCAAGAGGTAACTTGTTTGTGTTTTCAATGTTGTGACAAAGACTTGACGAATCTAGCAAAGGTGTGTGATTTACAAACTTATGGAGCTCAATGCTCACATTTGCTATCACTTTTAAGGAGTTACGTTGTTGTGCTCAGTGTCTCATATGGATGAGGATTTTGTCAAGAGATTACGGTCTACTTATATTTTGTTCTTGGTATGAGTTTGATGTCACGTGGATAGTACAAGATATAAGACACAAGTTTGGGTTATTCTACTTCTACATCAAGTTTGTTATACTTAGTTTTCTTCATCAGTAATCATTACATAGAGCCTACAGAATTAAAGATTCAAGAGATGGTTAACATATGGATTTCAGGGGAAGCTTAATGTTAAAATGTTTAACCATTCACATGCGTCATTGAGGTGAAGGTTTTTACTACTGCTAGTCATTATTACTACTGCTAGTGTGAGTTTTTACTACTCAAGTTCATTTTTCTTATTGTGCTTAATGGTGGGTAATTTAAGTAGTTAGAAGGCTTAGATTAGAAGTGTGATATTGGTTAGGAGTGGTCAAGATCAAAGTTGCTTATATTCATATGACCCCTATTGGATTATGACAAAAAGGGGAAGAAGGCGTTAACAGGTACATTTGGCAACTTATAGATCCTTGGTGTGGCAGGTTACAAAGGAAAGGGGAAGTTTTTGTTTCATTCAGGGAGACGATCACATCTCAACTTTAGGGGAAGCTTTGGATTTATGATGAAGTTCGTACATGACTTTGTTTGTTTTGTCATCATCAAATAAGGAAAGATTGTTGGGATTCTTGATTTGATGAGACAAAGTGAATAAAAGAATGAAACAAAAGGACTTAAATGTAAAAGAAGAATTCTTCAAAAGATGGAAGATTTTGAAGATTTCAGAAGATCTCCTTAAGAAGATAAAGATACAGAAGATAATATTATATGTTAGGAAGATATTATTTGTTCTTATCTTTTGTAATTTGTTCTTATCCTTTGTAAACCTAGATATCTCTAGTATATAAAGAGATATCAGGCATATGATTTTTGGCATACCAGAAACATGGAGCTCTCCCAATGAGAGTCTAGAAAAACATGTGTGTGTGTGTGTATACGTTAAGTTAGTAGTTAGATTAATAGTTAGTTAGTAGTCCCAAAGTATAGATTTGGGGCAAGGTGGAAACGTATGGAATAAAAACCTTGTTTGATAATATATTGTTCTTTATATTCCACTGCATATTTATATCATCTGTAAAACATATCTTATATGAGTCTATAATGACCTCCACAACTTATTTAAATATATTAAGGCCTTATTACTATAAAGGGGACTTGTTTAAACTATAATTAGTTTGAAATCCTTTCCTAAAGAGACGATATGCTGAGAATAAGGTCCATATTAAGGTTCTAATTTCGCATGATTTAGGGGTTATCCTTTTTATTTCATCCGAAACAACTCAACTACGAGTCCAGAGATGGAGGCTTTATTTACATAACCCTAGAGTTGAATTTTGGCTTTATTATCATTATTAAGCAACAATATTAGCCCTCGGTCCTTTAAACAACTACAACATCGGGAGCGAACCAACCAGAAACAGTAGTCTTATTTTGACCTCGGTAATTTCCTCGACCTTTTTTATGGCTGAGACATCGGGAGCGAACCAACCAGAAACAGTAGTCTTATTTTGACCTCGGTAATTTCCTCGACCTTTTTTATGGCTGAGACATCGGGAGCGAACCGACAGGAAACAGTAAACTTTTATCAGTCTCGGATTATTATTATTATTATTATTACTTCCACCCTTTAAACGACTGCAACATCGAGAGCAAACTAACAGAAAACAGTGGTCTTATTTCGGCTTCAGTTTATTAAATTATTATTATTATAGCCAAATTTCAAGTCCTATGGTCTTTTAACTACCTAGACAATAAGAGCTAGCCGTTAGGAATCGGTAGCCTATTTCCCCACAACATTGACAAAACCTCATGTGTACCTTACTTTCATTAGAAGGAATCTCTACGAAGGGATGAAAACTAAGAATCGCAAAAACCAAATCAACTTTATTTATTGAAAGTCATTATTTTTATAGTTTTTAAGCTGATGGGAGCAAAAAGCCACAATTAACCACTCTGGGCTCTAAAGAGATCCAACTACTCCATGCTTAACATCTAACTTATATTCAACTCTATCATTTTTCATTCTTTGCAAAAAATTTAAGTTTTACAAACGCTTTGTCTCGAAAGCTAAGGGGAAAGCTAGAGTGCAAAACTCGGTCAAGTCAAAAATCTCCTTAGTTCTAACCTACATGCCTACTTATTTAATAATAGTTTTATATCATTTTTCCATTTTTTCACCACAAAATAAAACAATATATTGGTTAAAACGGGGTTGCGAGGGACACAGACAGGCACATGTATGATCATTTCGATAGAAATCCCCCCACACTTAGAACTAAATATTGGCCTTAATGTTCCAAAATGTCGTGTTTTACCCCCACACTTAAGAAAGAAAAAGGCAAATGCTTAAAATTCCAACTGTGAAAGGGGAGACAATATAAATGTATGATAAGGATTGAAAAATTCCCTAGATCTAAACATGAAGATGATCGGAGACCGAGTGATTGGAGAATTGAAAACAAGCACGAAGGTCTTCACGGTCATAGGGAAATCTGCAAGCAAAAAAGGGCACCACAAAACATAATCATGGAGAGAAGCACTCCCCCATACTTTTTCATTACTAATACTAAACTACTACGAAATAAACCTAATGTAGCAAGCTACTTATTTAATATTAAGGATAACACGGGTTGCCTCCTAAGAAGCGCTTGTTTTTGTTTGAGTCTCTAGCTTGACTCTAGTGTTACTTACTTTTAATTTCAGGGTTAAATCCATCACTCGATGTAAGTGAGGATGGTAAAAACAATACTTCACCTCCTTCAGTGAGTATGCAGCTGGACGGGGTGATGGCATAAGATGAAAACCAAAAGAAGGGGTCTCCATCACCCTCGTCTTCCCACCCGACTGTGTCAAGGAGAAAAAAGGATCAAATCTTTCTACCTCCCTTGAGCTAAATTGCTTAGAAGTGGGGGGTAGTGTGACAAGTAGGGTAGACTTTTTAGGTAACATTGCAAGAGTAGGATCAGAGAATGTCTCTTCGATAAGCAGATGTTCCAAAAATAGAATGTCTCCCTCTGAATCGTAATACCCATCATCAATTTCAGTTGGAATTGAATCGTCTAGGCCGATCTCAATGGTGAGCTCCTCCAAAATAGGTCACTAGTCTTAATTGATCTAGACATCGAATCGGAATTACCTAAGGGTTCATAATTCAATGGTGCCGACTTAGGAGGGTCCAGGTTACTAATGTCAAACTCCTCATCGAAAAGCGGATTATCATTACATAAGGTATAATCATGATTAAAGTCGAAGAGAGGGTTTGAAAAAGTCACATCATAAGATCTAGGTTTTGAATCATCACCTAAAGGCTCATCAGACATTCTTTTGGTCAAACTTTAGTTTTTGACTAAATGACTAAAAAGTCGCTTAACGAAATGTCTAGGCAAGCCAGCCACATCCACGTTCTCCATTAAGAAGTCGACGACATATTCTCCTAGAGGCGAATTGGTATCAAAATTTTCTTCCCTAACATCAGTAGTGGTCGAAGGTGTATTAACAGGCATATCACACTCTAAATCATCACAAACCGATGTCACCTCTAACTCCCTTGGGATTGGGACAAGATCATCAACACTAGACTTTATGAATTCGTTATTTTCCCTTTCAGGAGTGGTGCTAATAACCTCATCCCCCACTAAGAGGGTATCGAAAGGTTCCTTAGTGAGTGAATCGATCTCATTATCTCCCTCGTTAATCACCTTAATATCATATAAGTCAACGGGAGGATCTTGATTTGAATTTCTAAGGTTCAGCATCTCCTGAAGACAGTTTATTTCATTTTGAACATCCCTGTTAAATTTCTCTTGATTTATGTTGAACTGTTCTTGAGATTCGAGCATGTATGTAATCAATTCTTTTCCCTCTAACTCGCTTAGGAGGATTGGCTGAGGAGGTGTGAATAGTGAAGATTGGTCGAAATAAGGAAAGTCATAATTGTTACCAGGAGTAGGCTCCTAGATGAGCTGTTTCCTGGTTTGACAATCAGAGCTATAATGAGGACCTTCACAGACCTCACAACAGTCAAACTGTTGTTGCTGATTTGAAGAATAAAATGGAGGTTGGTCATCATTAAAATTTTGATTGTAACAAGGACCCTGATCATAGATGGGCGTGTTCCCTGCTTGACAATCAGAACTATAATGCGGACCCTCACAGATCTCATAACATTCGAACTATTATGGCAAACTCGTAGAATAATATGAAGATTGGTCATTACTAAAGTTTTGATTGCTACACGGGTCCTGCTCATAGACAAGTGGGGTCTGTGTTTGACAATCAAATCCATAGTGAGAACTATCTCCACACAACTCACGTGAGTATGTCTCGTATTAGTGTTGTGGAGGTTGGTTGAAGAAGTTGGGTGTTTCATTATAAGAATAAGGATTTGGGTCATAGACAAACTCATTTCCGGATCCTACACTACTACAGCCGCGACAATTTCCACTATTAAACGGACCTTCACACCACTGGCAACCAAAATGGTTATACGAAGACATGTCAAAGAATCAAACGGATAAGAGGGTGAAGAAGATAAGAATTAAATGAAATAAAAGGATAAAGGGGAATATTTTTAAAACTTTTTATATGTATATATAATAAAAATAAAAAGAAAAAGAAAGTAGAAATGGAAAATATTTTTAGATTTTATATAGATAATAGAAAATAATAAAAATAAAGTCAAAATGGAAAATATTTTTGGATTTTTTTATTTTTATAAGTACGAAAATAAACTTTCAAAAGAAAGGATCTTCAAGGTACTAACTCGAAACACTACGCAAAAATCGTATAATCCTCTCCGGCAACGGCGCCATTTTGATAAACGTCAAAAGCGTGTCGTAATAATATATAGTATTTCCCGTCGGATGTAAAAAATACTTTAGGAAAAGTAATAATTAATCTTCCGGAATCGTATCCACGGCTAGAATTGAATTTGAGATTTACGTTAATGTTTTTCGTTTGATGCTTGATTATCTTTTTGTTTTGGTTTTTGATTTTAAACTAATTAAAATAATAAACTAAATTAAAACTAAATAATAATAAGCAATGCAAATAGATCTAAGATATATATAAAACGGATATGCCGTCAAGTGAGGTATTTTTGATCTTTAAGTGTGTTTGAAGTTCTTAGTAATGAACCAATATACGTCAAAATAAGTATCTTCTCACAACGTTGACTTTTAATGAAAACATTTCTTATTCAAATATTAAGTTACTAGATATAATGCCTAAGTACTCTTACGGCTTTTGCCCGTTGAATAACAAAACACTACTATAAATAATCCAAAATTTTAAATCAATCATCACATTTTATTTCCATACTTATTTCACCAAACACTACTCCCTTAAACAAGCATAATAACACAACACATAAATAATGATCATAACTAAACCTAGCATAAACGAGAGACATAATCGATTAAGCCTACATGATCAAAATGATATATAAGACGAATATGCTTGCTAAGTGACATGAAAAGATCCTTAAGAGTGAATTAAAGTTTTTAATGACGAATTTTTACCCGTAAAAGAATTATTTTCTCACAACGTTGGTTTATTTTGAAAGTAATTTCTTATAAAGATATTAATTACTAGATTTGATGTTTAATTATTTCTCCGGATTTTGCCCTTCTAAATAATCAAATAAGAAATCTAAATAATCCAAAAACTATTAATCAATAATCTCTTTTTAAATCCACACTTAATTTACTAATCACAATCACTTAACAAGCATAATAAATTACTCACTAAGCATACTAATGAAGCTAGCAATAACAATCAAATTAACAAGCATAAACATTTTTAAACTAAATAATAAGCTACAATTACTAAAGAAAGAAAAGGAAAAGAAAGAAGAACCCGATTGAAGAAAATGGAGACGAATTTAAATCACCTGATCTTATACACTTAATTAAACACAAAAGATTAAAACTTTATTAGTTTTTATATAACTACTTAGTTAATAAAGTTGAAAACTTTATATACTAAATAGCCTTAAAAATTAAAAAGCTTTAAACTTTAGTAGTAAAATAGGCTTATAAGACCCATAAGCTCTTCGCCTAAGTGTTGGATAGATTTCATCAACATTAAAACAAAAAAGGATTAAGAAGAACAATATAATAAGCAATAAGCTACTAGAATAAAATTTATCTAAATAACCTAATTAAAAAAAGGCGACGAGTTGAAAAACTTTAGATCTATAATCCTACCCAAACCTAGGTGTTTAACTCCGAAAATAACATAATGAATTGTGTATATTTTAATGACTAGATCTAATCAATAAGCTATAAAAGCTAACAAACGTTAAGGTAGAAATAAGCTAAAATAATAGATCCAATCCACCGAAACGATGTTCAACCCGAAAAGTGAAACAGAGACGGGTATATTTAAGGATTGGATCGATAACAATAAGGTAAAAAATAACAATCAAGAATAAGCTAAGAATAAGCTAGTGAAGTCCCTAAATGATAGATCTTTAGTAACCTATGTGGATAAAGCCCCCCCAAATCCCTGGTAAAAATACAACTGACTATGTAGAAACACTGATTATGAATACAATATGTTGATGCGGAATCTCAACACAAGTACTAAGAAAAACAATTTCTATTAATCTGCTTTGAACACTTTACAGATTACTAACTAATTTGATATGATATTTCTTTGAGATATCTAGATGACGTATATCTAACTATGCCCAAAGGGATTTTTTTATAAACTAAGGATAAACCCTAACAGAACAGTCTTACAAAATGCATACTTATCTTCTCCTAAGATATCTCATGTTCATCTCATAAACAGTACTAACTATTTTCCTAACATAACGTACTAACAAATGATCAGATACTTACATTTGTACTGTCGGTACTAACTATAACTAACGGTACTAACTATTTATACTTTCGGTACTAACTTACTAAAACATAAATCCTAACAATCCACCCTTAAACTGAACGTTGAAACTTGTTTACTTCATGTGTCTTCTTCATGTTTCTTCAACTTTATCTTCTTTAAGCTCTTAGAGGATGTATCCAAACACTCTTATCATCTCTTGATCTTTTAAACTCTATCCTTCTTCAGCAGCAACTTTGTCTTCTCAGCAACTCAGCAACATCTTTTCAGCAACAATCCAACTAAGTTGGCTTTGTAGTTTTTGGCAAACTACCAGCCATTAACGGATTTGATGTTCCTTTACCAGTAGCCGTTTGCTCTGGGATAGTTAACTCTTTATTTTAAAAACATGGTGAGTTAATTACCATACAGTTTTTGGTAAACTGTCAACCATCAACGGAATTGATTTGTCTTTACCAAATACCGTTTGCTTTTGGACTAGCCAATGCTTCATTGTAATAACATGGTGCATTGATAAACCATATAGTTTTTAGCAAACTATCAGCTATCAACAGATTTGATTAGTCTTTACCATGAACTGTTTGATCATGGACTAGCCAACTCTTCACCACAGAAGCAAGGTGAGTTGATAACCCTACAATTTTTGGTAAATTGTCAACCATAAACGGATTTGAGAAGTCTTTACCACAAGCCGTTTGCTTATGGACTAGCCAGTTCTTATGCCTGTTAAGCATGGTGAACTGATGACCATTTGTTGTGTGGTGGTTAGCCAACACTCAATCCCTTCTCAATCCCATCAATCTCACTCTTCTGATTCTAACTCTGCAAGTATCTTCCTGACAAATTTTATCAACTCCAATGCCATAGTATTCTCTTCTTCAGACTCTAACTTCAATTTCAGCATCTGCTTCAGTACTTCCTTTCTCAAAGGATACTTCTTCTCTACCAGCATATGGATGATTAAACCTGTGTCAGTCACTAAAGTATGTACTCCTGAAGAACTATGCAACTTCCAACTCATAATAATCCAATCTATCTGTGAACTCCAAAACTCATCTTTATCATCTGAGTTGAACAAAACCATCAAATCTCCCCCAAAGTACTCTGTCAAAGCCTTCAGGCATCTCATCTTGGTATTTATCCATTACTAGTTGATACACAGCATTCAGATCTTCTCTATCAAATATGGACAATACTGTCATCAAAGTACTAAAGTATCTTTTCTGTCCATTACTCCTAATCACCACATTTAGATTAATCTCCTCAAGGTGTTCAGCTTGATCAGATTGTGGTTTAGCTCCAAGACACTCTGTCTTCCATTCTTTGATAGGATATTTTCTGTCAAGAATCTCATAGTCCACTTCTTTTTCTTCATCCTGAGCTATAGTTAAATACAATCTCAGTTCATCATTCTCTTTGTCACTATCATCTTCAGAAGTGTTTTGAATATATCTTCTTTTCCTTGACTTCATCTTTTTCCTAGTACCAATTTTTCTTTTTCTAGTACTCTCTTCATCTTTAACTTCCTCCTGAACTTCTTCTTTGCTTTCTTCCTTGATCACTTCACTTTTAGATAAACCAACTCCTTTCTCATTCATCCTTGACACTTTTCATCATTCAGCGACCCCAATAGAGATGAAATCTTCATCAGACCTCTTAATCTTTTCATACAAGGCTTGAACTTCCTCAAACTTCTTGATTTTCAATTCAGCATGTTTGTAGTTTCCCACATGCTTCAAGTAAGTCATCATTTGATTTCTGAGTTGATTCTTGGTTGGTGGTTTATTCCTTATGGCTTCTGATCTTTGTTGAGCAAGGAATTTTCTTTGAGCAGCAATTGTGTCATGAAGGAACTTTGCTCTTTCTTCAATTGTAAATTTACTCTCTTTCCTGTTCTTGAAGTTTCTCAGCAAGAAGTCTGTCTGCCTCAATCCTTGCCTTTATATCATCAAAATCTCTTATAAGATCTTCATTTGCAGCATTTTCTTCAGCAATTTTGTTTCTCTCCTCTTCAGCTTCCCACTCTTCTTGCACTTTCCTAGCCAACTCTTCATCACTCTCAAGCTGCTTAAACTTCTTCTCAGCTTGAGAAATACCATCAGATTCACTTTCAGATTCATCTTCCTTTTTAATCTTCTTCTTGCCTTTGTCTTTTGGATCAATCTTTAGAAGAGGCTTTAATGTGAGAAGTGATCTTGTAGAAGTAGGCCTAGGTCTATCAGTTTCTTCAACATCCTTCAACTCTACACCTTTCTCTTTTTCTTTAGAAACAGCTTTGGCTTGACTCATGTTAAGGAGAACTTTAGCTATTGTTTCATCATCTCCAAATATCATAGAAGTGGGTGTTTGAGTGGATGTTTGAGTGGCAATTTCTTCCTCAGTTTGATCTTCAGTACCTTTTACTTACCCATCAGTACTTTCAACTTTCTCTTCAGTACCTTCTCTTTGCTCTTTAGTACCTTCAAAGATCTCTTCAGTACCTTCATTCTTGTCTTCAGTACCCTTATTATGCTCTTCAGTACCTTTAACTTGTTCACCAGTACCTTCAATTTGCCTGTCAGTACTAACTTTGGATCCGTCAGTACTAACTATTGGTCTGTCAGTACTAACTTTCTCAAAGTCAGTACTAACTCCTTCCTTGACGGTACTAACTTCATCTTCAGTACTAAGTCTAACTTCATCTATCTCCTTGTCTTCATCCACTATTTCCATTGTCCTCCCTTCATCTTGAGCATTATCTGTTTCCATGTAATCAACTGTATCTTCAGTCATTCCATCAAACAGTAGATCTCTTTGAACTGATGATTCACCTTTTGCAAACTTCCTCCCTTGTTTGGATACAGACTCTCTATGCACCCTATGTTTCTTTGAGAAGCTCTTCCTTGGGAACCTTTGCTTCAATGAGACAATTTTCAGATATGCTTTATGGTGTTTGATGACAGGTTTAGCTTTCTTCTTGAGCTTTGTGATCTGAGCCTTCAAGTCTTGTATTTCCTTTGCCTGATCTGAAACCTGTTTACATAAAGATAGACAAAGATCATAGACACCTTGGATAGTCATGTCACCCTCATTCCCTGAAAGGGATTTATCACTGGATGAATGACCTCTAAGGTTCTCACCAGAAGTTTCTAGGATTAAAGTAGGAATAGAAGTAGTAGGTGAAGGTCTTAGGGATGGATTAGGCTGGTGCTCAATAGGTACCTCACTAGCTTGAGCAGGGGATGAGTCAGTCTGTGGCTCATAAGGTACTTCACTAGTGGGAGCAGGGGAGGGTGTAAGTTGTGCTTCAAATGGTCTTTCTGAAGAAGCACCCTCATCTTGAGTTGGTTGTACCAACATAGTAGCAAACAAAAGGGTTACTTTCCCTGAGAAATGCTTACCCTTCTTAACCATGAAAGAAAAAACTTTACTAGTTAAAGTATTTACAGGGAAATGATCTAAAGGTACAGACACATCAACTAGTTGTTTACCTAAAAAGATAGAAATAAAACGTGGGTACATAACAAACTTCTTTTTAGCATCTAAATGTCTAAGCATACCATCAAAAATTAATTTAGAAAAATTATACTTCTGATTAGATGTTAAACAAATGACAGCAGTGGCAATGTTTGTAGGAATTTGATCCCAAGAGGTGCTTTTTGAACTTAAACAATGATTAATTGTATGAAATAAAAACCTCCATTGGGGTGAAAATAAAGCTTTATTAAATGTTAACACCGTTAAATCCCCCTCATACCCCATTTGCTGTATAGCATTAAAGATAGCTTGATTAGGTAATGTGTCTATCCCATCAGCATCATCAAAACGAAGATCACTTCTTATGGATGCCTCAGAGATAGACACAGACTTGCCAGCTACTTTGGCAGTAATGTGCCTAACATTGTTGATTGTTTTGGACTTAGCAGACGTCCAAAACTGTTCAACAAATGTAGTAGATACAGTAGGACTTACAGTGAGAGCAAAATGAATAGAACTTCGCTTGAGAAAGTCAATGATGTCGTGAAACTCCTCATTCCGTAGGCGACCATGTTATGCTTCGGACATGAATCAAGAACAGCCATTGTGCTTGAGATAGAGAGCGTCGTGAAGGTAGAAATTAGGGCTTGTAAGTGCGAATGTGGTTTAGAGAGAGAATGCGTACGAAACTGCGCAATTGAAATGGGTTTAAATAGGTTTAGGAGACCTAATTTCAAGGAAACCGTTTCAATTTACACTTTGTACCCTCGGCGGTATTTTTCTTTAACATTTCTAAAGCGGTACAAACTTTGCCCAGCGGTACGAACTTTACACTGGCGGTACTAACTTTGTCCAACCAAAGAAAGAACAATGTAAGTAACAAGAGTGCTTCAGTACCATTAGTAGCTCTGCTCAACGACTCTCTAAACCCTTTCAAACCTCTAGAATTTCACGACCTCAAGAAATACAACACCTATGGTAAACTTGTTTCTCTTTTACAAACTTTTACAACACATCACATTGCCTCCCTTGAACCAATGCAACTTATGGATTAATCATCCCAATATTCACAACCAAGAACTGAAACCTGCTAACATCAAATGCCTTGGTGAGTAAATCAGCTACATTATCATCAGTGTGGATTTTAAGCACCTGAATGAGTTTCTTTTCATAAGTATCTCTTATGAAATGGTGCGTAATAGCAATGTGCTTTGTCTTGGAATGATATATTGGATTCTTTACAATGCAAATGGTGCTCTCATTATCAATGTAGATTTTTGTGTTCATGAAGTTGAACCCATAGTCTAACATTTGATTCTGAATCCACAAAACTTGCCCACAGCAGCTTGCAGCAGCAACATATTCTGCTTCAGTAGTAGAAGTAGCCACAATGGTCTGCTTTTTGCACTGCCAAGAAATGTCCTGCCAAGAAATTGACAACCTCCTGTTGTAGATTTCCTGTCAAGATTTGCTCCAGCATAGTCACTATCTGAGTAGGATTCCAGGTCAAATGAAGACACTCTAGGATACCAAAGACCCAGTTTGGGTTTGCCCTTTAGGTACCTAAAAATTCTCTTGACAGCACTTAGATGGGAAGTCTTTGGAGTGACCTGAAACCTAGAACAAGCACAGACTGCAAACATAATGTCAGGTCTAGAAGCAGTCAAGTACATTAAAGAGCCAATCATGGACCTATAAAGATGAACATCCACATCACTGGCCTCCTCATCCTTGACTAAAGGCTTCTGAGTCTCAATTGGTGTACTAGCAGTCTTTACATTTGCAAAGTCAAACTTCTTCAGGATTTCAGCAACATACTTATCCTGACTAATAAAGATACCATCTTCCTTCTGTTTGACTTGTAATCCAAGAAAGAAAGTGAGCTCTCCCATTGAACTCATCTGAAATCTACTCTTCATTAATGCCTCAAACTCATCACACCAAGATTTCTTTGTAGACCCAAAGATGATATCATCCACATAGACTTGAACAAGTATGATATCATTTTTGTCCTTCTTTAAGAAGAGAGTTTTATCAATGGTTCCTCTTCTGTATCCATTCTTCAACAAGAAAGTAGATAAAGTAGCATACCAGGCTCTAGGAGCTTGGTGTAGCCCATAGAGAGCTTTTACAACCTTGTATACTTTCTTAGGATGTTTAGGATCTTGAAAACCTGGTGGTTGAGACACATATACTTCTTCATCAATTTTCCCATAAAGGAAGGCACTTTTCACATCTATTTGATAGACTATAAAACCCATATATGAGGCAAATGCCAAAAAGATCCTTATGGCTTTAAGTCTTGCCACAGGAGCAAAAACCTCATCATAGTCTATCCTTTCCTCTTGCCTATGACCCTGAGCAACTAACCTTGCTTTATTTCTAACAACCACTCCTCTTTCATCCTTCTTGTTTTGATAAACCCACTTTGTACCGATAACCTTCTTCCCAAAAGGCAAATCTACTAGGACCCAAACCTTTTGTATCTCAAACTGCAACAATTCTTCTTGCATAGCATCAACCCAGCTTTCATCTTCTTGTTGAGACAGGAAACAAGCAAATAAACAATGATGAAAGTCCTTATGGTTAGTTCTCTTTTGCTTTTGAACATAGCTAACAAAAGCATGAGCTCCAGAACTTGTATTTACTTTGCTTCTTGTTTGTACTGCTGAGTTTGGATCTCCTAGAATAAGTGCTCTAGGATGAGTGGAGTGAATCCTTGATGTGGGAATAGGACTAACATTCACAACAGTTTCTAAGTTTGTGAAGTCAGCCACTGCACCCTCATCATCAAAAGATGAAGTAGTGAAAATACCATCAGTAGAATTTTGATAGATATCCTCAAGTGGAGGTATTTCTGAATCATCTTCTTCAGAATGTGTTGGATCAGCAAGAGATAGTCCCTCATGAGGACTGGCAGTACTAACTGGTAAGCTAATAGTATTAACTAAGTTAGTACTGCTAGCTTTAGCTGGTGTGCTAATAGTACTAAAAATGTTAGTACTGCTAGGCTTAGCA
>BQNB010018143.1:0-68749 GCA_026074375.1 Tanacetum coccineum | reverse complement strand
GGGCTTTAAAGCTCGTAACTAGACCCAATTAGCTTATAGAATTCCCGGGATCATTAACTAGACTAATACAAGGTTCAGGAATAATAATGACCATCACTTTATATAAAACTAGGTCTAATAAAAACGATCGGGTTAGGGTACGAGTCGATACATGCTTGTGTAAATGATTGCTTCTTATTTCGGGGCGAAGATCACAAAGATAGTTATGTCCGGTGTGTAACACGAGTAGATGGAAAGACAGTAACACACCGGGGAAGAAAGTTCCTAAGAAGGTGTTACGTTACTTTCTGATCATTTCTAGACTATAACGTTTGTACAAGTCTAGTCACACTGTAAAGGAAATAACTTGGCATGTTACTGGAAAGTGTACGGAGTCTAGTAAGATGCAACACTCAGTTGATGGTAGAGCATGGAAGAATTTTAACACCAAGTATCTGGATTTTGCAAAAGAACCAAGAATTGTTCGATTAGGGTTGGCTGCTGATGGTTTCAATCCGTTTGGAAACCTTAGTCAGTTTTACAGCATGTGACCGGTGATACTGACAACATACAATCTGCCTCCGTGGACATACAATCTGCCTCCGTAGTTATGTATGAAAGAGAGTTCTTTTATGATGACGTTGTTAATTTATGGCCCTAAATCCCCAAGTAAGGACATTGATGTTTACTTGAGGCCTTTGATTGATGACCTAAAGGATTTATGGTCAAAGCCAGGTGTTGAGACTATAGATATTGCTACAGGCCAGAAGTTTAATATGAGAGTGATGGTTTTATGGACCATCAATGATTTTCCTGCTTGAAGTAGTTTGTCTGGGTGAAGTGGGCAAGGTTACAAGACATACCCTACATGTAATGAAGACACTCCATCTACGTGTGTTTTAGGCAAAACAACTTATGTTGGCCACAGAAGATTCTTAAAGAAGCCCCATAAATAGAGGAGGTCACTTGATTTCAATGGTGAAATCAAAGATGGAGATCCTCCTAGAAAATTTAACCGAGATGACATCATGGCTCAACTTGCTAAATTGCCCATGCGTGTGAAGGGTAAACATTCGATGTATGGGGGTGTGAAGATAAAACACAATGTTCTTGTCGAGCTGAACTGAACTTACGATCTATTTTTTACGAGCTTGAGTATTGGTCTTTACTTACACTAAAACATAATTTAGATGTCATGCATATCGAAAAGAATGTGTTGGAGAGTATCTTGAACACTTTGTTAATGAATGACAAATCTAAAGACACCACCAAGGTAAGACAAGACTTAAAAAGGCTGGGCATTCAAAGTGGCTTATGGCTCGGCCAAAACAAAAACGAGAAGTGCACGAAGCCTCAAGCTGCGTATTCTTTTACACCAGGGGACAGAAAAAAGTTTTGTCAGTTCATCAAAGGAGTTAAACTACCAGATGGGTTCAGATCCAACTTCAAGTACAAAGTGACCGATAATCATACCAATATAATGGGCTTGAAGTCTCATGACTGTCATATAATGATGCAACGTCTACTTCCTTACAGACTTCAGCAATACTTTCCCGCAGATGTTGCAAAACCAATAATCGAGCTATGTTTATTCTTTAAGCAAATCTTCTCTTAAACTTTGATGAAGGATGACATGTTGAAAGCTCAGAGCAAGGTGGTCGATATTATGTGCAATCTTGAGCTCATAAATCCTCTCGGTTTCTTTGACATTATGATTTACTTGGTTATCCATTTACCTCTAGAGGCTCTTGAAGGCAGGTCTATTCGCCCCCGGTAGATGTATCCATTTGAAAGATTCATGAAGAAGCTAAAAAATTATGTACGAAATAAAGCTAAGCCGGAAGGTTCGATTACGGAGGGTTATGTTGCAGAAGAAGCATTGACTTTTAGTTCTCATTATTTTTGGGATGTTACCACGAAATTTAATCTGTCCCGACTGTAATGTGGATTGCCCTCCTCTAAACTGCAGTTTTTAGGTTTCCAATCACTATGTAAATCGATTGGTTTATGCTCGTTATTCGTATTGATCACCAAGAATTGAAGAAAGTGATATGGTATGTACTTCACAACCATCCTGAAATCGACACGTATCAGGCTAAGTTCAAGAGGTACGCATTTTTCTTTAAACTTCTTTTTCTTAACTTATCTTTTTGATGACTTATTCTGATACCATGAACATTTTTCAGTGAATTTCCTAACAAAGACATGAAAGAAGAATTTCCCAGCTGGTTTGGGAAGCAGGTAAACTTAGACTTATTGTGTGTATTTAACTAGAAAAATAATGACATCATATTTTGTGTTCTCTATCTGATCATATCTTCTTCATAGATCCGTCAATGTCACGTAGACAATAACCCAGGTGTTGGTGAAAGCAGCGAGTTATTCGCTTTGGCTTGTGGACCATCACAGACTCTAATCTCAGTCAACTCTTGCGTAGTCAACGGTGTAAGGTTTGTCGTGCACAGCCACGATGAACCTCGCACAACTCAAAACAGCAGCATTTGTTCGCCTAGTCTAGACGGATAAATGTATTATGGTCACTGACAAATCCTCTAGATTTTCGATGTTGTCGTTCAAAAACTGTGTTTTTCGAGTTAAGTGTTTGACACTAGCAACAAAGGACGTATCCAAAATTTTGTCATTAGAAACAACATAACACAAAAACATCTTGTCCTTAGAAACAACATGACACAAATATGGGCAAAAGGTGAGTCGTTTAAAGATGATCAATACATTCTCGCAACACAAGTCAAACAAGTCTTCTACCTTGAAGATATGACCAGACGACCACCCAACTGGTAGGTCGTCGAACATGTGAACCATAAAAAGTTTTTGAACGGAGGTATCATCATGGTAGAGGACGATCCTGATGTTATACATTTTGACAATTCATTTGATCTCGCACTTTCTACTAGTTTGAACGACTTAGATTTTTTGACCTTGCATATAGATGGTCAATCAATGGATGTTGATACACCACCAGATATCATTGATGTTGATGAAGACGATGATATTATTGATGATGAAGACGTCCTTCCTTATGATTTAGCAGATTCTGATGATGAAGACCTCGTCAATGTTAATGATGATGATGATATAGCTGTTGTTTATTCTAGTAAAGAAGAAGATTGATCTTGAGTTGTAACTTGTAAAAGACACTTATATATTTGAATGAATGAATGAGATTGTTGTGGATTGTTTAAATGTGTATATTTATTTGGATATGTATGTATTTGGATGTGTGCATGCTTATATTATTTTATTCATGAATTTCTATATGTTATCCTAATTGTACTTGTACAGATGTTGCATGAGGCCACGATGGTGGCGGTGGCGGTGATGATCGTCCCCCTTTACACCAGGTACCCATCGGTTGCGGGGGTTGCTTAGGTAACCGAGGTAAAAATTTATAGATGATTATAATACAAGCATAAACTTGATACATTAAATTTGCTTGCCTTAAATTTTTATGACTTTATCACTCACTTGATTTTGCAGGCAAGGGCACCTGAAAACCCAATTTAGGTGACAGGAAAGCTGGCAGGCTACATACCCGCCAGGAGACCCGGAACCTCAGGTTAAACAAGATCACGGATCTACATGCCCCCATACCGATCCGGTTTGAGTGGAACGACAGAGAGAACCTGATGCCTCTCGGTGACCATACGGCTCATTGGGCTAACTACCTCAGGGAGCTCGTTAGGGAGTTGCCGATGCACTACCCTTCTTGGCACTAGGTCCCGACGAAGAAGAAGGCGGGGGTCCCGGCAAAGATTGGGGGTCAGTTATTTCATTATCCTTTTATGTTTATTTCATTATCGTGTTCATTTATTTAATTGTGTATATTTATCTAAATTCATTTATTTATTTATATTATATCATATAAATAAATAAATAAATTTAGATAAATATATAAATTATATCTTTAACTTTGTCTTTGTTGTATATGATTGCAGACCCAGTTTGACTTGAAGCCTCACATGGAATCCGAGCGCTGGCCAAAAATCTATACGGGCATCCAGCAGTATTTGCAAAAGATCTACAATGGCAACAAGTCTGCTCTCAAGGCACAACATTGGGTTCAAAACCCGGACGGGACTTACGACCTGGAGCGTATCAGACTATTACGTCCTTCGCACATTTCGAGTCAATGGGATGCGCAGATTGCGTTCTGGATAATGATCCAAGACATGCCCGGAGCGACCCATAAATAACAAAACCAGGCAAAAAGCAAGGTCGTATGCCAAAAAGGATCCCGGTCTATTGCCGCCCTTCGAGATATGCATGTAATAAACATCATAATTATTTCACATATATATAACTAACGCTTTTGTGTGTTGTGATTTGTCATTTTAAATTTGTTTCATCTTATATACATGTGTATGTGCAGATGGAGAGCTCAGCTACTAGAGAGTACCCGTCGCTGATCCATACCTTCTTCTTGACACATACTGTTAACGACGTATTCTTAAACCTTGAGGACAAAGCTTTATATGTAAGTTTTGTTTCAAAACACGCACTTTAATGATTTGTCGAGAAATAATGTAGTAACCCGACTAATATATTAACTATCTTGTGTTTTTGTGATTACATAGGAGGAGATGCTGAGGCTACAGGGTCTAGGCTCCAACACCGAGACGGGTGTGCCCTACACTGAGGATGAGATAATGGCCATCGTTCGCGGGGGCAAGCAGCGGGGACACATTCCCGGTGTTGGTAGGGTTTTGCCAGGATAGGGCACAGTCATTCCACATCCGCCTCCATGCACACACTCCTCTGATGTCGTTAAGCTCAAAAAGAGAGAGAAGGTGCTAACGCGTCAGGTGAACATGTTTCTGAAGTTAGTTAAGAGTGAGACAAGTTTTCCCAAAAGCTTAATTCAACTTGTGTCACATCCTGAGATAGGTGGTGCACGGCAGTGGCGGGCGCGGGGATGATGAGCGGAGATGATGTGACGACGATGAGGACGGAGAGGATGAGGACGATTGTTAGGAGATGTTGTGGTATGTTATTATATGTTCATTTTTTTGTCTTAATGTACGTGTGTTTTGGAACTTGTTATCTTGGCGACCCTTATATGAATATTGGTTTCCCCGTACGTTGAGAACTTGTTATCTTGGTGAATATTGACTTGTATCTTGCGGATAATGCAAGTTTTGTGACTTCGTCACCCGTTTTGTAGACTATATTGTGTTTATTCGGATTTGAACATATTTAGCTTTATTATATCAAATGCGTTGATCGTATTGTGTTTTGGTAGAAGTTGTAATGTATTTGGGTAGATTATATATTGGTTTATACAGGTTTGAGTATTGGTAGATTTTTTCCCAAAAAATTCTGGAAAAAATCTGGAAATAGCCTGCGTGCGGCATGTACAAAAAAAAAATGCAGACTTATCCCGGGCGACATGTCACCCGGGATAAGTTAAACAAAAAATTTATTAAAGGGTTTCCCGGGCGACAATCTATTCCGGGCGACATGTCGCCTGGGAAAGTTGGGGGAAAAATATTAAAAAACTATCCCGGGCGACATGTCGCCCGGGATAGGTACCACTAAACGACAAAAAATATTGCTACGTTGATAGACAATTTATTTCATGATTCACCCCGGCGAGAAATGGATCCACCCGGGATTCTACTGTTAAATAACTATTTAATCAAACTTCAATATTAATTACTCGTTTTATAAATTTAGTATCCCGGGCGACATGTCGCCCGAGAAAACCTTCCACCGTGGCAAATATTTGTTTGACTGAAACTGTGTGGGCCCCACGATGTCGCCCGGGTAAGTCGCCCGGGAACGTATCCCCTTCGAGCTTTTCTGCTCGACCTATCCCGGGCGACAAGTAGCCTGGGAAACCTATCCCCAACGACAAGTTGCCCGGGATACCCTGGATTTGTCGCTGGGGAAAATGGCAAATGTTGTAGTGCTCCCTGAAGTATATTCTATAACTTATCTTCCTCGAAAGGTTGTGGGTGTTTCGTAGTCCAACAAAAACAATCGCAACCAAGTAAAAGTTTTCTTCTAATTACCAAACAACATATAAAGAACACACATTTTTAATTGCATAAACGATCTTTTATTAAAGAAAAGTTGTATGACCTAAGTCGTTCGAAACCAACGCCTGGTTGGCCATTTTAAAATTTAACAAAGTCTGAGAGTACATCAACCACTGAAACATGAACGATGTTCTATAAAAAACGCCAAGGCAACACCTGTTATACCTCATCCTTGTGTCTCTACAGTAGGCCGTCAACCTATCCTCATACCAAAAAAGTGTGTCGCAATGTCGACACACCTAATTGCACGGACCAAAACGCACATTCTCCAGGGGAGTTCTTGCATATTTTCCAGAAGCATAAATAATTAAGAGAATAGTATCATGATGCAAAGTCACTTTCTTTTTTTGTTTTTTTTTTTTTTTTTTTTTTTTTTTTTTTTTTTTTTTTTTTTTTTCACCCACTTTTTTTTATTTTTTTTTTTTTTTTTTTTTTTTTTTTTTTTTTTTTTTTTGTTTTTTTTTTCCCCCCTTTTTTTTTTTTTTTTTTTTTTTGGCTAATTCATATGATGTAACATACCTTGGCGCATGTGATGCTTGGAGTCACTGCCTCGAGAGGAATTTGCATGAGTTCTGTTTACCGCTCTGTTGGTATACCTACAACAACAAGTTGTAAAGAATTAGTATAATACAAATGGTTAACCGTAGTACGTAATCTATGCACAAAATAGAAGCTAAATGTGGTACACAAAGTATATCATGGAGCCTTAGTCATTAACGTGAAGTTTCAATCATAAAACAATAAGAAAAAGGAGGTGTTTGGGATTAAGTAGTTATGCTCATCAATCAAACTATAACCAAATACACTAACAGACTCATTCAAAAGAAACTGTAGATATAAGTTTATAATTACAAAAACAATTTTTTAAATACCCCCAAACACCCAAAAAAGTTGCACCTCTTTCTAGAGTAATCTAACCTCAGATCTTTATGGAAACCCTAAAAACAAAAATTGATAAATCAAACTCAAAACAAATCAATCAATAAAAAGTCAAAACATTAATTTTCCCAACACCCTTTCAAAAATCCAAAAAAACCCACAAAAACTCTTTAGTTGAGTCGTTATTAAAAAACAATATTACAAAAAAACGTATTGCCATAAAAAAACATACCTCCAAACGCACAACCTTCATATTATAATCATAATTGTTGTTGCTGTAACCTCCTAAAAGACATGTTGAAATTATGTGTCTGCTTGTAGATTTGTGTCTGTGAGTAGATTTGTCTAGAAGAAGATTAATATAAAGTATAAACATCTTCAATCTTTCAACTTACCCTTTTTATATATCCAAAAACAAAATGGAAATCATATTATTAGCCGATTGCTTATCCTCACCGCATAATTTTTTTGGGTGTGAGTTTCATAGAGATCTTTCTGGAATGTGAATGAAACGTGTAGAGCAAAAAAGCAGAAAGAAAAATATTTCACCTGGTATTGGGCCGAACGAAACAGGCTAGAGTAAGCCCAAAATTAAACGACACAATTGTCGTTTTTGTTTTTGCCTTTTAGGATTTATGTTAATATTAATTTTGAGTAAAACTAGTGCAAAAATCATCCCAGGTGGTTCTGTAGTTTGTGGCACTATTGTTCCCTAGTCGATACTATTGACCATAATCATCACTGAGGGGTGAAACGTTTGGGCAAAAATCATCCCTAAAGGGGATGATTTTTGCAAAAAACTTTGATTGCTAAACTTTTGCAAAAATCTGATCCCAATAAGGATGATTTTGCCGTTACTTTGCCTCTAAGGGCATGAGTTAGTGCCAATAGTATCGGCTAGGGATGATTAGTGCCACAAACTATAAACCACATGGATGATTTTTGAAGTTTACTCTACATTTTTTAAGCTTGAAAACTTTTTTAGTGCTAAAAATCTATATAAAAAATAGAATAAATAATTAAAATTATGTAATTTGGGTTATTTGGTTCGGTTTTCGGTTATCAAGGTTCGCTTTTCGGTTCAGTTTACTCCAGTTTGAATTTGGTTATGTTCGATTTTTGTTTTTACCCAGAAAAAAGTTTAACCAAATAAACCGATAACCAAATCGATAAACACCCCTATTTGAAACATCTAAAATCAAATGGAGGCTATGTTTGTACTTTGGTTGTTGTAATATTGGCTCCTAATTTAAGTCTCCATTTAAGATACATGGTTGGTGTACTTGTGTGTGCTAATGACATCTCAGTATATATATATATTTTTTAACGACTACATGAAGTTGTTTATTCATTGTAATGAAGTTTATTCATTAACTTGAAACTTTTTCCCATTGAAGGAGAACTATTTGCATATTATTTAAACAAGTCATTGATTGACATAAAGATTTAGACCTTTGCATGTATTAGTTCGTGCATGTAGCAAGCCCGCCACCTTTGTCACAACCTAGCTAAGCTGATAAAGCATAGTCGTCACTCATCAAAACCTATTCATTTACTGATATGTTAGCGTCACATTATACACTTACTATCATTTACACCTTCTTCTAAATCCCTAGCTGTTCGTCTGACCAGATGGTGCTCAACTTAAAGATTTACTATTAAGAGATCATCGTGAGAGTAGTTAATTTAAAAGTAGGCATTTGACCAACCAATTTGGTTAACAAACGCAAAAATATTGATTAAAGAACCACATTTTTCCTTTAAGTCAAGTACATTGTATGGTCATTTTCATGTACTCCACCACCAAAAGACATAAAAAAAATAACACCACCACCTTCTCACAAGCAGTAGTCTACAACATCTCCAAATAACCCACCACCGCAAGCGTCATGGTGGTGATAGATATCGATGGCACATCATAGAAGGGGTGACAACGCGTGGTTTGACACCCTATTGGGCTTAATTAGTCTTATTTAACAAGTCATTATTCTTATATGATCCTCCAAATATTTATATCTACATACAGATCGACTCTAAAACTAAACTGAATCTCAATCTCTCTCTCTTCCACAAACCCGTCTCATTCTATCAAAACTTGACGGGTGTTTGTGTAAGCTTATTGTAAGGCTTATTAATTTATTGAATAATATTTAATAAGCTTGTTTTGAAGGCTAAACCGCTTATGATCGCTCATCCGTCGAAACCAGACAAATCGTGTAAACCGAAAAGTTGTTGACAGTAATTAAGAAACTTAAGCTACTCCTATGGCATTGATACGTTACGCATGTTGCATGATGGCCGATTTCCAAGTGTATGGAGTTGACTGTGGCACAAGAAGCATGCATATGCACCATTCGAATATTAGTCTTTTGCCATTTAAGTTTGCTTTATATTATTTAATTTAAGCACTTTAGTTTAGCAATTTTATATACATTCTAACAAGCCTAACTAGTTTATTAAGGGTGTGTTTGTCTTTTACAAAAACATATGGCTAGCTTCTTACCACTTATCAGTCGGACGAAATACAATGCAGAATTTGTTTGTTTTTTCTTTTTCAGTCCAACACGATAAAGTGGTTACCCATCACCCATCTTACTAGGTAAGATGTGGTGCTAATCTGTGATTGTCTCTTAACTCTATATACTTTTGTTTTTACTTCTGTTGTATCATTTCAAGAATCATCGATCTTTAACAAACAACGAAAGATACTTTGTAATGACAAGTGGATTTGATGATGGGATGAATGAGCTTCCTGAAATTATTTTTGGTGAGGCTGTTTGCTGGTCTCTTGTGACTTCTTTGTTTGCATGATTGGAAAGATCCGATCATGTTTATGTGACATGCTGGTTCTTCATGAGAATTGTTAGTGTTGGCTATTTTTTGGCTGCCTAAACAAGGTGATCGAATTTGCCCTGACTGATGGCTTTCTCATTTTCCTTTTTAGTTCTCTGAGATGAGAATACCAGCGGGTGATTTTGATAAAGTGCTAATGAGGTTGTTCCTAGCTTCCATGTGCTCATTCTTCCTTGTATCGCTTCTATCTCTATCCCTTCCAGGGTGTCCAAATTTTGACCTTGACCTGTTGTCATGGTGATGCTTGCCATTTTCGTTGCGACTTATAGCTTATTCTTCTGATCCCCGCTTCGCCATTTGGCATTCAGTTTCTTCCCCTTAATGAACTCTCGTGCGAGCTCCAAACATTCCTTCCACGTCTTTGGCGACCTACGACCAAGTTCTTCCGAGAATTGGCCATGGACCATGCCAAAGATGAATGCTCCATTCAGTAGTTGGTTACTGAGACCTGGGATCTTTATGGTTTCATTGTTGAACCTCTCAGTAGTCTTCGAAGGACTCACCTGGTCCTGCCTTAATAGTTGCAAATCAATGAGGTTCTCAGTGTAATCCCGCATTCTTTCCATCTTAAGATAATGTGCTTTTCCTTGCTTTGGAACAATGACAATGTCGAGTCGGCAAGGGTATATTGAAACATGTGGCAGGCTATTTGGTCGTTCCAAGCACAAGTTTTGATTGCTCCCTCGAATGATCATATGTGGGGATCGGGATCACCGACCCTTCGGTATACACTTAATGAGGTGTCATTTTATACACTTTTTCTGTGACAACCATGACTTGAGCAGGTTGGTCAAACCGTAGTGTTGACCTAAATGTATCTGTTGCAATGTATGGTTATGTGTTTATACGTGTTTATATGTGTTTGTGTGGGATATGTGAGATTGGATAATCAATCCATTGAGCGTGATCGTCTCATTGGGATTAGATTTGTGTTGAATTTTGTGAAGTTCATTTCGTTCACTTTTGGTGACAATGAAATGATTTCGGTAATTGAAGCGGTTTCGCGTTAATTGTGTAAGTAATTATACGTATTCGTATTTTTGTGTTAGTAATTTAAGATAAGTTTAGGTTTTAGAGGTTAAGTTAAGAGAAATGAGTTATTTGATGGAGAAATTTCATTTTAATCACTTATAGTGATAATGGAATTGATTGGGTATTTTGAGAGAATTGTTTTGGTTAATATGAGGATGTCTAGGTTATGGATTAAAATGGGAAGTGTGTCATTTATGAAAGAAATGAGTTTGTTAAAATATGAGAGTTTTTGGAAGACTTTCTATTTTTGGAAAGTGAATTTGAAAATAAAAAGTTATTTTTAGAAAGAAGTTTATAAGCAAAATGGTTTACCAAATTAACTTAGGTTTTATAAAACTTAAGATATGAAGGTAATTAACTAACTAATAAAAAAATTTATAGATGAATAGTAAAATACAAATTTTAAAAGAAAAAAAGTAAAGAAAAGAAAAAAATAAAGTTGTATTAGAAATCAAACACTAACTAGGCTTTATCTAGGATTACCTTAGAGCCTATAAATACAAAAAAAATAAAAACCCTAAACCCCTATTGAAGTTGGCCGATTTTTACAAGAGAAGAAAAAGAAGAGAATTTTAGGGTTCTTGGTTAAGGTATTTTCTAATCCTTGTTTAGTTCTAGTTATTTAATTTTTAATTAATGTAATCTAAGTATGATGGATTAGGGTTTATAAATTAGGGTTTATAAATTAGGGCTTTGATTTTTCTGGAAGTTTATAATGTTATAATGATTGTTTAATCATTAGTTTAATTGGTTACAAGATTTGATCATGCGTTAGGGTCTAGATCGCCCGAATTAGTTGTTTAATTCACTGCAGAAAGTTAGGCAGTTTTGTAACGAGCATAACTCATTCATAAAAATTCAAATAAACAAATTACAACATACTGGAGATAACCTCAGAGAGTCTACTTTCCAGAAAAGTTGGCCTCGTGAGTTTTTATGGTCGGGAAGTGGGTCAAAAGGTCGTTACAAAATCAGTGTGTAAAACAGTGACGAATTTCAGTTTTGGTTTTGATTTTTCTAAAAATACTTAGACATCTAGTTAGAGGCTCTAAATCACGTGGAAGTTAGTTTATATATTGTGTGTGACCCCTGAATTTTTTCTAAGTAGGTTATGAAGTTTAAGTTGGTTATCTAACGTCATACTTTTAGGGGGTCAGATTCTGGACGAATTCTGGACACTTTGGATTAATGAATTTCTAAAGGGTATTTGTAAAAGGGTAATGGCTTTGGGAGAGCTATGAGAGGTTCATAGGACATATATGTAGCATGGTGAATTTTGGTTTGAATTGTGGAAGTGTTTAAGTGGTACGTTTAGGACGCGTAAGTGAGTATAAAATTCTGCTCAAAACCAGAAAATTTAAAGTGTAGCATTGAAGTGTAAATGGCATATGTAGGAGTTGGAAAAGGGTTAAATCAAGTATAGAACTATGGTAGATAGCTTAGATATCCATCATAGTTGAGGTTACATCATATTGGGTTGAATGCCTAATTGATGGTAGCTTATTGTGTGCTTAATTGTTTAGATTATCCGTGAAGTGTTTGTGAAGCTTTTGTTGGATTCTTTTGGGAAGCTAAGCATCAGGTGAGTTTCATAGCCCCTTTTTCTTATGTTTTCTTGGGGTGAAAATGATGCAAAGAGGTTTTGAAATATTTTAGTTACTGTGATAATGTGATTTAAATGATGCATGGGCTATACGTGACTATTGTATGTTATGTGCTACTTGCTTTTATGGTATGAATTGTTGTGCTTGAGCGTGATCGTCTCATGGCATTTATGGATTTGATTGGTAGTAAGCGTGATCGTCTTATTACTGTGAGTTGTTTGAGTGAGTGTGATCGTCTCATTGTTGTTATTTTTTGTGTGAGGATTGAGCGTGAACGTCTCAATGTGGATTGAATGTGATTGCATGTTAGCTTGTATGATAGTACGCTGTATTTCCTGCTATGTTATGTTTTATTTATCACAGTAATTAGATTTAAAGGTTTGTTTTGCGTGTCTGAAACCTATGACTCTCACCAACCGTTGTGTTGACATTTTTAAGCATCATTTTCAGGTGAGCTTCATGAGAATACTGAGGTTAAGAGAGGTGGCTAGAATGACCGCTAGGATTGCATTGGAGTTCGCTCCTGAGTTTGTTTATGTTTGTTGCATGATTTTGTTGAATGTTATTTGATTTTATTAGGATCGTGTGATATTGTTCTTGTATTGGTGAGACCCTTTTTTATTAATACAAGATGTCATTCTTTTGGTTTTCGGTATTGTCATGACACATTGTATCTTTATTGCTTAATTATGCATTTAGTGTTTCTCTATTTTTGACACCATTGTGTTGTGATGATATCCATGATGTTATGCCTCGTGTTTCCGCCTTGGCGGGGTGTGACAGATTGGTATCAGAGCCTATGGTTATAGAGAACTAGGTGGTTGAGCCTAGACTATAGCTTAAGGGTCCCTCATATAGATGCATTTAGGGCTTATGTGTAAGTATATACCTATTATGCTTATTTTCCCTAAGTTTCATAAAGTATATTATACTATATACTATATATATAAGTTGAGTTTTTCTTTGTTATTTTGAGATCCGTATCCTGATATAGTCTATGTTTTGTGGTCTATTATAGTATGTCTCCCCCTATTCGTAGAAAGTACCATGATTCAGTTGCTTTCGCAACTGGGTGTAAAAGGATTAAGAATAGCAAGTGGTGTAACCGCAAGATCCGAATTCCTATTGCCATGTAGCCGTGTAGAGTTGAAGAGAAGATGACCTTGAAGGAAGTTGATGGACAAACGGTTGAGGAAATTGGTCCGCAAAACAATGTGACTCATATTTCGTTTGGTCGATTAGGATTTTATGGTACGTTAGATGGATTATCATGTTTTGAGTTAAACTTGGATTAAATTATTAAGTGTTAAGTGGTAGATGTGTGGTTATCATGAGATGTATGGGTCTTGGAAGTAAGTACACGTGTGAAAAAGTGCAATTATAATAATGTCGCTAACAAAATTATAAAGAAAAACACACACGTGACTTGTGACTTTGATTGCATTGATCATTGTTGCTTGTAATGTAGTTATGTAAGGATGTAAGTCTGGATAGTTGTTAGATGGGTGGTGTAGATTGTGATGTGAGATCCAGTTGAGGATGTTGTGTGGTTATAGAATTCCTCTCTTACCGATTGGGTGGTCGATTATATTAGGTTGGGTTTTGTAGATGGTAAGGTTCCCTTTCATCTAAACGTTTGCGGAACATCGGATACCTGTTGGTAATTGTCATCTCACAGGCGATTCTTAAGTTTTGTTCTTAGCCTTCTTGTTCGTATGAATATCCAACGCTCGTGTGGTATTCTAAGGGAGTTATCATAGAACGGTGTTCTAATGTTCTTCGTTTTGGCGTTTTGATTATATTTTCCTTGTCTAAAGGTGACATACTTTTTTTGTTTTGGTTCTAAGAACCGTATGGGTATGGGATGAGTCCTTATGGTTTGTTTGGTTTGCGAAGAGTTTCTTTTCCCGTTGTTTCGTTTTTAAGTAAATTAATATTCTGGTATTGGAATTCTTAAGGTATTTTAGAGTCTATTTTGCTACCATGATATTTTTGTTGTTGTGAGTCTAAATTCCATTTTGAAAGTAGTTGTTTGTAGTCGATACCATATGTATAGGGTGTTAAAAACTTCTTTTAAAAAATAAATTATATAAAAAAATGCAACACATTTTTAAAAAAAATCATCTTTTGATTTCTTTTATGAAAACCATAATTAAAATAAGTTTATGAAAATCTTATTTAAATTTATTTTTACCACTTAAAATTATTTGCATTATTAACTCGAGGTGATTCTATTTTTTTTAAAATGAGATGGTATAGAGGTTAGGAGGGAAAGTTTCCTTGGGCTAAAAATTGGTTTTGGTTAACAAAAGGTTCTTACTCTTTTAATTAATGGGATGTGGTAGCTGTATTATTTCCGATTGGGGGTGTTCTTAGAAATCAATTGATCGAGTTTGTTAGGTGTCGAGGTTTCGTTCTTCTTGTCGCCGTTTACATTCGTTTGAATTTTTTTGCTTTTTTGGAATCGGTGATTTTTGGGTCCATACCAATTGGTTCATGTGAAGTTTGAAATTTCCTCATGGCGTGGTGCTAGAGTTAATGTTAGGACGTATCTTCTGGGTGGTGCAGGGGGGGCAGTTGATAGTACGAAGCAATGGAAATTATTCCGCGATCCTAAGTTGGAATTAAGAATTCTCATACTTTAGATTTATACTCTTAGTTATGCGAGGTTGAGTAGACGTAGAGAGAAATGTGTTGAGACATAAGGCTGAGATGGAATGCCATGAGAATGTAGTTAAAATGCCCTGTAATATTTGGAGATTGCTTAAGGTTTCTGGGAGAAAAACGAACTAAAGAGATACGAGGTCTCGTAGGAGTACCATGAATATGAGTTGAAGATTACTGATATCTTTGTAGTAAGTGAGCCCACTAAAGTGTTACTAAGGAAGTTAGTAGGTTTAAACCCCTTCGTCATAGAATAGGATTTCGTATGAATTTTAGTACAAGGAGGCGACGCCGATTTGCGAAGGCTCCGTAGTCCGTTTTGACCATCTTTAGAAAGGCAAGAGACTAGAAATGATTGCAAGAGTTGCAAGGTGAGGGTTGGTTCGAATGGTAACTCGTTGTGGGAAGCGTCTGTATTGCTTGGTAGGAAGAAAGGTTGGGGATTTGGAATGTGCATAGATTTTCTCGATAAGAGGAGATAGAAATTTATATGGGATGTCACCAATGGAGGTGTACGAGGATGCGTAGCTAATGACTGTTTTTTTAGAAATTCTCTAATGGACACTGTTGAAGTTTAACCGGCAGAAGCCTTTTGGTAAACCAAATGCACCAGACGGTTTTTCATGGAGTTAATGAGCCGGGTATAGCATGTCCGAATATAGACCAGCTATTAACGAATCTAAGACGATATTCTAACGACCCGAAGTCTAAGGAGATACGAGTCGCACGTGAAATGAATCGAGGAGTTCACTAAGGAAGAGAAAGATGTACGTGAAGTTTTCCAACAACAGAAGCGGAGCAAAGGGAGGAAGCTATCAGATGTGGAAGAATCAAATTGGTAATGAGCCTATCTTAGCATATGACGGAATGAGCCAGGACGATTTCGTTAGTATATTATGTCGGCTAAGCAAGATTTTGGAGCATGCTTGGGAAAAGGATAAGGTGATTGCTTGACGTCCAGACAACTGAAGGTTTCATATGAAGGATTGCATAGCTATAACGTGTAGGTTTTGCCTTATAATGCTAAGGGGCCCCAAAAAAAAAATGTTATTAGTAAACAGATCATGTATAGTAATCTATACAGATCATGAATGTCTCCCCAAAACAACAACTACGAATCGAAGAATTGACATTGATCAAGATGATGGATGGATGTTATTTAGTAGTTTGATTTCGAGGCCCAAGTACCTATCTGGGAAAGGCAAATGTAGATGTTGTACTATGGAGTAGGCAGAATGAGTGAAGCCAAGATGATTCGAGATAGATTACGATGACCGATCTAGGTTTGAGAAAAGATGTTGGAGCATAAGAAAATGTCCAAAGCAAAGACGCGTCAACAAAGATGTTTGCTGGCTTGGACTACGAGTGTGAAAAGAGATAAAGAGTGGTTCATATTGTTAGACAAGGTTCGAACCTCCATTTTGGAGAGATGTAAGGAACTGGCTATTGAAGTGAGGCGTATACACAAAGTAATCTATCCATCCCAATAGCTGATACTGATGTTGTGTTGTTTTAGTTAACTAATCGATGGCTGGAGTATAAGAAGGAATAAGTAGTTGCGATAGTAAGTATTTAGCGTATTCAAAATTGAATTGAGAACAAGGGTCTCAGGATTTGTTGCTACACCTAAGTTACCCAAGTAGAATAGGAAAGATAACTAAGGATATTATTGTCAAGTTACCAAGTGTGAGTATTAATACGATGCGATTTGCGGGTGTAGTCAATGGACTGACTAAGTCACCCCATTCCTAGCTATGCTTAGGACAAGTATGGTAGATTTTATCAGAAATTAAAATACTCACTTTTGTGAATGAGTTTTTTTTTTCCCTAAGGGTGGGGATTAACATTCGAGTATGGATGTGGCTTCATATTTGAATGCATGGTAAGGAAAGGAATGTAGGTTACCGTTTTAATTGGGCCATAACTGAGAAGTAAAGTTTATGGAGTAAATTTGGTATAATAAACAACCAACAAGATAGTGGTAATACAGGAAAGGCTTGAGGCAACCAAATTGTCAAAAGTGTTAGCTTGGTAGTAGTGGGAAACTTTTGAATTAATGCCGGTAGGTTATGGGTGGTTGAAGGTCTCACCTTGGAGAGGTGTAGTACGTTTGGAAAGAAAGACAAGTTAGAACCGAGTTATGTAGGACCATTTGAGATCTTTGGATCATATTGGCACAGTACGGTTAGAATATTCTCCTGTCTTATGAGTCTGATGTTCGGAAATTGGGATTGGGAGGGCATTAAAAGGTTTGAGTAAACCTGAATTTGCGTGGATTCTTTAGATACGTTTGACCTTTGTAAACATCTTTATATCATATTTCAAGACAGTTCTTGTTTGATGAGTTGCGAGGTTAAGATATAAAACATGTTGTTACAATAACTTAAGGGTTTTGATAAGTTTTCTCGATGACGAGCGAGGTACATGTAGTGGGATGTTTCTTTCATTTGGGGTTGTTGTGTTGCTAATTGCACCCTTGTGGGGGTAAGCAAAGTCATTAATAGTTGGATTCGGAATTTGGAAGTTAGTCGAGGTTAAGGTTGACAAGTACTTCTTTGTATTTGACAAGGAACCGAAGATGTGTAGTGACCGAGAGGTCATGAGTAAAAGCGTAGTATGATAGCATTAGTGAAAGTTCGTTGGGATTCAAGCGTGGTCTTGAGACTTATTTAGAACGAAAGGATCAAATGAGGTCTAAGTGCCTCCGTTGTATTTCGATAGGGCTAATGCCTCTAGTAGATAAATTCTTAAGACGAATATTTTCTCAGGTGTTGGATACTGTGACAACCCAAGACTTGAGCAGGTTGTTCAAGACCTTAGTGTTTGCCTAAATGTAATCAAGTTTGCAATGTTATTGTTATCTGTTTATACGTGTTGTATATGTGTTTGTGATGGGATATGTGAAGATTGGATAATCAATCCATTTAGCGTGGATCAGTCTCATTGGATTGGATTTGTGTTTGAATTTTGTAAAGTTCATTTCGTTCACTTATGTGACAAGGAAATGATTTCAGTGATTGAAGAAGCAGTTTCGCGTTTAATTGTGTAAGTTAATAATACGTATAACGTATCTTTGTGTTAGTAATTAAGATAAGTTTAGGTTTTAGAGGTTAAGTTAAGAGAAATGAGTTATTTGATAGTGAAATTTCATTTTAATCACTTATAGTGATAATGGAATTGATTGGGCATTTGTGAAATAAATGAGTTTGTTAAAATATGAGAGTTTTTGGAAGACTTTCTATTTTTGGAAAGTGAATTTGAAAATAAAAAGATTTTTTATAAATAGTTTTATAAGCAAAATGTTTACCAAATTAGCATAGTGTTTTTTATAAAAACTTAAGTATAAAGTTAATTAATTAACTAAAAATTTTTTTTATAATAATATATAGTAAAATAACTAATTTTAATAGAAAAAAAAAGAAAAGAAAAGAAAAAAATAGAGTTGTATTAGAAATCAAACACTAACTAGGCTTTATCTAGGATTACCTTAGAGCCTATAAATACAAAAAAAAACCCTAAACCCCTATTGAAGTTGGCCGATTTTTACAAGAGAAGAAAAAGAAGAGAATTTTAGGGTTCTTGGTTAAGGTATTTTCTAATCCTTGTTTAGTTCTAGTTATTTAATTTTCAATTAATGTAATCTAAGTATGATGGATTAGGGTTTATAAATTAGGGCTTTGATTTTTCTGGAAGTTTATAATGTTATAATGATTGTTTAATCATTAGTTTAATTGGTTACAAGATTTGATCATGCGTTAGGGTCTAGATCGCCCGAATTAGTTGTTTAATTCACTGCAGAAAGTTAGGCAGTTTTGTAACGAGCATAACTCATTCATAAAAATTCAAATAAACAAATTACAACATACTGGAGATAACCTCAGAGAGTCTACTTTCCAGAAAATTTTGCCACGTGAGTTTTTATGTTCGGGAAGTGGGTCAAAAGGTCGTTACAAAATCAGTGTGTAAAACAGTGACGAATTTTAGTTTTGGTTTTAATTTTTCTAAAAATACTTAGACATCTAGTTAGAGGCTCTAAATCACGTGGAAGTTATTTTATATATTGTGTGTGACCCCTGAATTTTTCTAAGTAGGTTATGAAGTTTAAGTTGGTTATCTAACGTCATACTTTTAGGAGGTCAGATTCCTGGACGAAATTCGGACACTTTGGATTAATTAATTTCTAAAGGTATTTGTAAAAGGGTAATGGATTTTGGAGAGCCTATGAGAAGTTATAGACATTATATGTAGCATGGTGAATTTTAGTTTGAATTGTGGAAGTGTTTAAGTGGTACGTTTAGGACGTGTAATTGAGTATAAAATTCTGCTAAAAACCAGAAAATTTAAAGTGTAGCATTGAAGTGTAAATGGCATATGTAGGAGTTGGAAAAGGGTTAAATCAAGTATAGAACTATGGTAGATAGCTTAGATATCCATCATAGTTGAGGTTACATCATATTGTGTAGGATCCCTAGATCATTCCATGTATGAAGCACAAGATCAATGGCACAAAAGATTTAAACAATGAAGAACTTTTGATTGAAATGAAACAAAAAGTGGCTACCAAACTCTAAAAGATGAAAAATATAAAATGAAGTAGCTATAATGTCTAACCTAATTTTGACTAAACTAGGTGTATTTATACTAATAAGGATTTGCCTTTGAGGGCTTTCTTTTTGGGCTTTTTACATCTTGGCCCTTATACATAATAAATATTAACTAACATAGTCTTTCGAGCTAGACTTTTGTCTTGTAACTTCGAGTGACCGAAGCTTCTTTGTTTGGGTCCATTTAGGTGAACCTAACAATCTCCCCCTAGATGAGGTCATGAGAAGTTCACTCGACCTTGTCTCTTTAGCTCGATGTTGATGGGGTACTTCACTTGTTGTGCTTTGGTAATTCAAACGTTAACACCTTGATCATGATCTTCAGAATTTGATGTGATGACTTGATCTTGATCTTTGACTTGTTTAAGCTTTATTGTCCTTTGAAATTACCTTTGGTATCTCCCTTTTCACTTAGACTTTGCCATACGCTGATCTTTTAGACTCTCATGCTCATAGCTGTGTGAATCTTTGAAAGTGCTTTGAAGATGTCTCTCTATCCAATCATTGTAACTTTTAGAATATGAAGAAGCATTGATTCTCAGAGATTGTGCGAAGCCATTGTATGAAAACTTTCATGATTACTTTCATATACTGTGGTATGGATATGAGCATGTGTCCTTGCATCGGAAACTTTGGTGATCGTCATTACCAAGATCTAACAATTTAGTCACCAACAAAAACTTTTTGTTATTTAAACATCCACTTAATTGTGATTCTAGAAAAAAACATTTTGTGAACACACAAAGGTTTATATTTTGGATAGGGAACCGAGTATATAGACGATAACTCAATCTGGTCGATACGTTAACCTCTGATTCCGTGAGGATCACGATTACAGTTTGAATACACTATGCAACCTGGATCAGAAAGAATCATTAATAGAACCTTCTTACAGTTTTTCCCCCCCCGCACGTGACAATCTAGTTCCTCTAATAACCGAATACAGATTCCCTAATGTTCGCGCGTATCTCTAGACCAGAAACCCGAAGTACTAACACACTATAAGTATTTCTACTAATATAATGGTAAAGGAGTGGAGTCAGATACAGTTTACTAATCTCAGCTGAACTATAACCGTACATTCCTTTTTCAGCGTTTACTTCATATAATCAAATTAAGTACCGTAGAAGGCCTGTGGCAAAATGATTTGAAAAACATATCGATGTGCTTATATGAAATTTGTTTGGGGCACAAACGAAAGTTTTAAAAAATCAAATGCTTCTGAATGTGTTATGAAATATAATCCAAAGATATGAAGTGCCTTGGGAAATCCAAAACTTGTTACAAGTACATTTAATGGAAATCCACTTAGAAAGTGTTGGCGCATTCCGAAGACCATGCATGAGCAATCATGACTAATACCCTGGTGGTACAACCATCTCTGTCCTCCAGCATTCCCATAAGATCACTTTCACGAACATGAAAACAAAAGATTCTTTGACATTTATCAAAGATGACTTGTGTATAACACAAACTTGAGTACCTTGAAATTTTTGATCATATTAACACTTTATGCTCCCCCTACACATGTGCGTCGATAATCGAAAATGTTTAGCACATGCGTGGATAGGACTTAGCAAATTTAGAATCAATCGAATCATTTAATTATCCGATTTATCAATGTTTAATTTTCCCATCTCTCTCCCCCCCCGATCCAAAAGTAATGAAAACTGTGAAGTTATTGATCTAGATGGACTTAAAATGTATCAATCATCCCCCTCAAAGGTGAGGTGAGGTAAATAGCACACAATATCAGGAGTCAATGGAAGTAAGAACCTTTTATAATAGACTAGACAGGAATGAAACTGCAATTTCTTGAAGTTGTAAGCGGTGTCCAGTGTCTATCTTCTCAATAGAATCATCAAACAGTGCTTCCTTTTGGACCGTCAACAACTGTTAGGATGCCAGATTCACCCCCTCAATAACAATGACCCGGTTTTCATGTTTGATTTGGTTAAAACCCCTAACATGTTTGATAAAACAAGTTTGTTTATGAGAAAAATGGTTCGGGGCTTAGACAACTTCTTGTCTGTAAAGAAATAATGCACTGAAACGTACACTAAATCTCTGGGTTAAGACCGGGTTACAGTCGGAAATAACTGCAAGCCATACTACTAAACTAAATTTTTTTTTTTTTTTTTAATATACACAATAATACAATGTGAAACACTCAAAAAATACCAGATAACCCCTTGGAACCAGCCTTTCGATCACTAAGTTTGCAATCAGTAAACCTAGAGATCATAGTAAGCTTAGTGAACTAGATACTAACGCTCGGGTGATTTCTATAGCTCAACCATGTTGTTCCACTATCCTAGTTAAAGGACAGGTATCATACACCCCAAAATGTCGTCCGAGTTGGTCTCCACTGAGGCTTAACACTACCAACAACCTTTTTTGTCTCCAAGCTTCCCCTTAGTAAGTGTTTAACATTATGATTCCTGGTTTGCTTTCCAAAAAAAAAAAACCTTTTTTTCTTAGTATGATTCCTCATTATGTTTGGCTGGGGGGTTTTGTATTCACAGACAGAATCAAAGAACGAATTCACTAAACTGATTATGAACAAAATTTCAAGCTCCTATTTCTAATTGCCTGCTCATTTTCTTCCTCGCGTTCCTCACTTTACTAGGCAGATACGATTGTTTTCCGAGTGTCGCTCTTTGGCAAAGGTTTGCGAGGTTCAGTGCAGGTTTTTTTCTTGTAGACAGATTCAACAAAACATTATGCTTCTTGTTTTTGTTGCACTGGTGGTTTCTGTGTGGTCTAGTTGAAGTCCTGTGGGGGTTCTTGAAAAGTAAGACTTCATTTTTCTTTAGGCAACGGGGATGGTTTCTCCCAGTTGTGCTCTTTGGGTGGTGGAATATACTTAGAACCTACTTTGTAAAATTCCTGAAGCAAGTACTTTGGGTTACTCTCTCAGAGGTTGAGGTCCACTACATGTTTTTTAAACCAGTCACTTGGCTTTCAGCTTGTAATTTCTGCATTTAAGGCACTAAGCTTTTCTGTGTTCGCAGTTACTGAGTGAGTATTCGCCTTTGACAAGTTCATCTTAAAAAACCTTCTTGTTTCAGAACTCAACGTTTGTACCTTAAGGCCAACTAGCTGAATCCAAGATGTGAGTTAATCATAACTTGCAACTGCATTCAGTCAGTTACATAACGCCTGTTGGTCAGCATCTAACCTTCAGTGGAACCTACAATCAACAGTTCTCTAGATGAAGATCTGATTTACTAAAATCCTGATAGTGTCATCTTTCCCTGAAGCAGACTTTCTTAACTTGCTAATTACTCCAAAATAGCATTGGTAGGCACGAGGAATTGTCTATGCACTTTATAAGGATATTGAAATTAAGTTAGTATAACAAAATGGTGTCTAGTAAAATTAGAGATTACTTTTCCTCAGATTCTAATGACCATATTTGTAGTTATTGAAAACTTCAGCTTCAATCCAGGAACTTAAGGTTTGTTCCCAATCACAGTGCAATCTAAGAACTACTCACAGGCAATTCGAACTAGGGTCACAAAACAAACAAAATCCGAAGATGAAGCACAATAGAGTAATTAATTTTTCTAAACACACAGCAATAAAGTCAGACATATTTTATTAAAAAGATTTTTACATCACTATGGTCAGGTTCTTGTTATCAAGAACACATTGATCATATTTTATTCCGCCACCAATTCATCAAAAATATGTTCAAATTTCTCTATCTCTATTGAAAAATTGTTTCAATAAGCAGCTTGGCTAATGTAGTTTTGAAATGGTTCAGATAGAAAGGGTAACCAAGTTGTTGTTCAACAAACTGTTTTTGCAAATCAAAATCACAATCAAAACATAATCTGGTTTTTTTGTTTTTTCTTTCTTTTATTGATACCTTCAAATTGAGGAAAAACAGCATTAACATTTCGAAGCTCCCCTGTCAGAACCATGACTTGATCGACTATTTCACGAAACATAAGGAGTGTCCAGGACGTATTTGGTTTACTAGTTTGAAGCTAGCACGTCAATGGCCAGGAAGCCATACGCCTTGTTACAGAGACATTCCTGTTGAGGAACAAACTTAAGGGGCGATTAAGCCTTGGCATTAAGCTTGTCATAGAAACCGTTTGCGGGTCTAACATGTCCTGGTTTTTCACTCATCTTTTTCATGCTAACCACTTGGTGTACCAAGACATCTTCACTATCCCATATGCGAACAGGATGGTGAGCGGGATGCAAAAGGGTATCAGCATCGTACAAGACAGGTTGAGCTCGCTTGGCTATATAACCAAGACCTGGGTTACGGGTACCTAGGAGGTCCTTGTGCAAGTCAGCGGTTGCGGCTTTAGGTTTCTTAGAAAGCATAGGAATAGTTTGTGTTGGCATGTTAAATCTTTGCAACATATCTCTTGCAACTTTGTTAGCATTCTTTAAACAAACTATTTCATCTAGATAACTATCTGCTAGATCCTTTTTCTCAGATAAAATCTTTTCCTTTTCAGATTGTAAAAATGCAATTGATTTTTCTTTTCCTGAAAGAGTGGATTTAAGCAAATCGTTTTCTTGCACAAGTTCAGCGTTACGCTTATTACGCTGAATCACTAGGGCTTGTTCCTGTCTAACTTTGTTTTCAAGATCAAGTTTGACCTTGTGGGTATCTAGACGACATATTTCTTGCTTGCATTGAAGAAGCTCATTTTTTAAGGTCTCGATTTCCAAACATTTTTCTTGGTTAACCTTAGCATGTCCGTCTAGTTGGGTTTGCAAGTCAGTTAAGATGGCAATCATAGAAACTTTATCAGATGTGTCAGCAGATACCTCAGTTGGAACATTTTGGGCTTCGGTGTCAAGAAGATACTGATGATACGGGATCGTATTGTCATCAATCTCAGTCTCAGCATCGGAGTCTAAATGTTCTTCCTGGTGCATCTCCTGACTCAACTGATAATCCACATTATCAAAGATTTGATTGTCATTGGAGTGTACCTCATTGACTGGATTGTTGGTTGCACTAGTGGATGACAAGTTGGCCATGAAAGCGACAGCAGCATTGGGGCCTTCATCCACGTCTGAGTCATATGCATCCTCATGATTGGCTTGAAACATGTTTGTTGTAGTCAGTGCCTGAGGTTGATCATAAGGTGCGGTGCATTCCACATCAGCGAGGAATGCTTCAGCTTCAGCATCTAACACATCTCCTTTCTCTTTAGCTTCCATCAGTAAAGCTTTATCTTTGAAGTACTGAGAGTCCATCTTTCTCTTGGGTTCTTTACACTGCCTAGCAACATGTCCTTCTCCTCTGCAGTTGTAACATATCACCTTCTTGCCTCGAGCACCTGTATTACCAACATTACCTGGAGCCTTCCTCTGAACTGGTTCAGTAACAATGTGACCATCATGCACCGTAGCATGAGTCCTTGAGTTGGAGGAAGTCCGGAGCTGGTTGTTGGTGGGTGGAAACTGCTTTTGGAAACCACTTAAGAGATTAGCAATCTGAGTCATAGTGGCCATCAAAGCGTCATTCGGAGACTGAGCAGTAGGTTGAGGACTAGGAGTTGAGGGTAATGAAAGAGCAGGTGCAGATGTGGTGTGAGCAACATAGGCCAGTGGATCAACAATACTTGTAGACTGCTCCTGTTTCTTGAGAGTCTTTTTGGCATGAGGCTCGTAGGCTTTGAGATGAGTATAGATCTGAACATAAGGTGTGGTTGAGATATCCATGTTCTGTTTGACATTAGTCACATACTTACCCCAATAGGCCGGAAGGTTGTTGACAAACTTGGTGTTCATCTGATGAGTTGGAATGTTGAGCTGAGTAATCTTCATGTCATTCACAAGCTTGTGGAAACGCACAAAGTAGTCATGAATTGATTCGTTTCCAATAGCACGAAAGCGTTCGTACTCATCAAACAGATCTTCCTTCCTTTGTTGAATAGTCCTACCTGATCCTTGCATGAGCATCTCCACATTATCCCAAATCTCCTTTGCAGTGCTTGTTTGATTTAGGTTGTTGAAGATGTGTCTGGGAAGACCTTGACTAAGAATGATTTCAGCTTGAGTATCAGCCATCTCAAGTTTGTTTTCCTCTTCACTGAATTCAGAATCAAGTTTCTTCCTCGGTGCGGGCACAATAGTAGAATCAGTAGCTGGAGGATCAGTGATCATAGGGTGAGGTGTTGGTCCATTCTGGATGGATTTCCATATCAGCTTGCCATTGGGTTTGCCTCGAATGTACCTGTGTATACGAATCTTCCAAGAATCGTAGTCACTTTCAACCAACATAGGTGGACGAGTATCGGTACCCGCTGCATTTGTTTCTTCATTGGATCCCATTTTAATTTAAGTATGAATGAACGGATCGCAAGTGATTGTTGATTTGTTTGATTTGTGTTTATGTTTTTGTTGTTGTTTGATTATTTGGTTTGGTGATAATAACACTCTTAACTAGTTCGATTCTAAAAGACTTTGCTCGTTCGATCCACAAAGTGTAAACTGGTTCGGTCCAAACTCGAAAATCTACTAGTTCGGTTCAGCAAGTAGTTGCTCGTTCGGTTGTTTAGTTCGATGGTCTTGTTCGGTCCAAAAAGAAAGCTAGTTCGATCCTCTAGTTCGATTGGTTAGATCGGTTCTAAATGAACGCTAGTTCGATCCTCTAGTTCGATTGTCCTTGTTCGACCCTTGAGTATAAGCTAGTTCGATCCTTGAGGAGTTGAGCTCGTTCGATCCTTGAGGAATTGAGCTCGTTCGATCCTCTCGTTCGGTCCTTGAGGAGTTGAGCTCGTTCGATCCTTGAAGTATAAGCTGGTTCGATCCAAACTTGAAAGTTCACTAGTTCGATCCTCTAAGACTAAACTCGTTCGATCCTTGAAGTATAAGCTGGTTCGATCCAAACTTGAAAGTTCACTAGTTCGATCCTCTAAGACTAAACTCGTTCGATCCTCTTGTTCGGTTGCACCTTCTTGTTCGATCCTCTTGATCGATCCACTCGTTCGGTCCTCTTGAATACTTGAAGTCGTTCGATCCCCACTAGATTTCCACTCGTTCGATTCACAAAGGCTAAACTCGTTCGATCCTTAAACAAGAAAAACGACTCTCTTTTCTTTTTGTTTAAATAAAACGAATCAAAAGGGAAAAAAATCACTAGATGTTTTTAAACACAAAAGAGATGGTTTTTATGATATCAATTAAACACAAACCATCTATGAACCGAAAATCAAAACAAACAATTAATCAAACACAAAAAAAATTTCGAAACCCCTTTTTTTTCGAAAATCAAAAGTAAAAAAAACACAAAACAAATCAATACATCAATCTTGTAGGCTCTTGATACCAATTGTAGGTTCCATGATCATTCATACGAATCCTTAACAATTAAGTGTAGAATCAAGATGCATAAAATTAAGAACTTTATTGATGATTGAAAGAAAAACCAAACTTTTCAATGACTAGCTAAATTATCTCTCTAATAATGTCTAACCTAATTTTGACTAAACTAGGTGTATTTATACTAACAAGGTTATGCCCATTCTAGGCTTTTGTTGGGCTTTTTAGGCTTTTTCTTTGTCAGCCCAATTACATTAATAAACATTAATTAATTAACCAACTAACGAGCTAGACTTTTGTCTTGTATCTTCGAGTGACCGAAGCTTCTTTGTTCGGGTCCATTTATGTGATCCTAACATTTATCGATTATTGAAAGCAAGTCAAAAGTTAGTTACTCAAGAAGTCGTGCTAATGATTCAAGAGTGAGTACGGATGCTCCTCTTTCTAATTCTTCACCTTCTAATAATTCTTTCGATATGCAACAAATAGCCGCTTCTCTTGAGGATAAGATGACTATTAAGATGAAACAAATGATGAATGAAATGAAAGCTTTAGTTGTTACTACTCCCGCACCCGTCAAAGCGGTTGAGGAAGTATGTGTTACTTGTGGATCGAATCACAATTTTAACCATTGTCCGTTAACCCGAGGTGGAAATGATTTTCCCGTTTTTCATGACAACATCCAACAATTTCAACAAACCGCAGCCGTTGGAAATTTTCTCCAAAGAAACCAACCACCTAATTTGGCAAGTCAAATGAGACCACCGGGTTTCAATCAACCGAATGTCCAAAACAACCAAAACCGATACCAAGGAACCAATTCTAATTTTAATCAAAATCGTGGAACAAGCTTTAATCAAAACCGTCCAAACAACCAAAATCAAGTTTACCAAGCACCACCATACCAACCACCAACAAATCAACCTTTGGTTAATCAAGCTTTACCTCCCGTTTCACAAATTCAAGGTGTGTCTAAAACAGATTTTGAAAGTTATTCTAAGGCTAATGATGCGAACATGAATAACTTGCAAATGAAGTTGGATAATTTTCAAAGAAACCAAAATGATTTTCAAAGAGTTTACAATGATTCTCAAAAGAAGCAAGATGATTTTCAGAAGATGATGCTCAGTTTCATGCAAAGTTATCATAGCAACCAAGCTTCAAGTTCAAGTACTTTACCGAGCAATACCGTACCAAATCCAAGGAACGAAGCCAAGGCAATAACAACTCGAAGCGGAGTTTCTTACGAAGGGCCGTCCATTCCTATGCCTCCTCCATTTGTTAATCCGGATGTGGTAGAGGAGACGTCAACGGATCCTGTCCCACCTCCTCTAACCCAAAAAGTTCAAGAGACAAATTCTCAAACAACAACAAAAGTGAATCAAGAGGGATATGTCAATTGTCCTAAAACATATGAACTTAAGCTTCCTTACCCGGAAAGAAGAAATGTAGAAAAAAGGCAAGATAAAGACAAGGTTCAACTTCAAAAGTTTTGGAAAATGTTTAAACAACTTCATTTCAATATTTCTCTTGCGGATGCATTGATTCTTGTTGGAAACATGAAAAGTGTCGGTCACTTCTAAGTTGTAATAGTCTTAGCTCGTAGTTAGTATAAGGATTAGATTAGTAATCTAGTCTGGCCCAAGGCCCATGGGTGGTCCAACTCCAGCCCATGGCCGGCCTCTATGTAGTATAAATACACCCTCTCCTAGTCTTGGAGAGGGTTGGTTGTTCCATTTGTTACACATACTTTCATAATACATTCATCCATTTTCCATCATCTTTTTCTCTAACAATCTAACCCACATCTCACTTATTTGAATCGAACTAGTCATTCGAACTAGTCATTCGAACAAGCTATTCGAACTAGTGAATCGAACGAGAAGACCGAACGAGCGACTTCTTATTTGAATCGTACGAGCGTCTTCATAGTTTGAATCGAACGAGCGACTTCTTGTTTGAATCGAACGAGCGACTTCTAGTTAGAATCGAACTAATTTTCCGACAAAAACCTCAAAATCACATTTCGCAACGTTTATCAAATCACATTTTCCAAAACAACTTTCAATAACATTTCATATGTACATCTCGCCTTCCAAAAGTTTGTCAAAACTCATAAAACGACTAGTTAACGCTTATTGGGCTTTAAGGCCCAATAAGGATCCTTTAAGGGTTTTACATATCCAAAATACATTTTAAGCCCGATACTAAAGCCCATTAATATTTTTAAGTCCAAATCAAAAGCTTAACCAAAATAATCCGGACCTCGATAAGCCTCAGTAAGCCACGACTTATTGTGCTTATTGGGCCGTGAGCGCATAAGCTCCAAAATAAGTCCAAATACCTTATTAATAAGCTAATAAACTACGTAATATATTCGGTTATCACCATAGGCTATAAAAATAGTCCACAAAAATACGACATACTAGAATGATAACCAAAAACACTTTCCTTGCATACCCTCTCTTTGCCAAGAGCTAATAAGCCCATAATAAGCCACTCGAGCTTAAAAATAAGCCAAAATAAGCCATATACAAAATAAGCTACAAAGCAAATATATGTTTTTCAATCATCACGACTATAATATCAAAAATAATAAAACCTTATACCCTTTTCTTTTCCATTCGAACCCAAACCGAACCCTTTTTATCCATTCGTAAACTTTCATTCTCGATTTTTAACAAACGCACCGTACAACTAACATCTATGCATCATTTAACACACAAAAGTACAAGTTAAACGTAAATTTAGAAAATTTACAAAGAGGGTTTCAAAAATTGAGAACGAACACGAACCGACTACCCAAACGTAGTTTAAACGATTACCCGAACACTAGAATCACCCCGGAAACACTCTAAACCACCATGTTCTTGATCAAAATTCAAAAATAGAATTTATATGTGTGTGTTTGGGTTCGGCCATGGCCAAGGAGAGAAAGAGAGAAAGTGTGTCTATATTTTTTAATGAATGATTTTTAAAATGAGCTAAAACAAACCCTATAAGCCAAAATGTACCAAGGAAGGGTCATGTTTGCTAAAATTAAGTCACCTTGTCTCTCTTGTGTCTTGAACCCGTGGCTAAGGTATCCAAGGGGCTCAGGGTGCCTTTTTGTGTCGGGTTCACTTAAATCTCAAAAGCCGTGTTCGTAAAATATTTCCCGAAGTTACTTAGCATTTTTATTCATCTTAAAAATACTTTTCCAATAACTTAGAGTATTTACACGATATATTTCCACGTTATACTTCTCAAAAACTCATTTGAACATTAACGGACGTGTCGAGACTTGTTTTTCAGCATTTCTCACAATTCACGGGTCAAACCACCCGGAACATAAATAACACAATAATACCCTCTAATAAGGATTATTATACACAATAAACCATAAAATACCTCAAATCTCATAAATTCACCACCGTCAACACGGTACATATTCTAATAAAACTGACAAACGTTAAATAGTCAAAGGACTAATATTAGAATATTCGAAACATAAAAAGGGCAAGGGTTACATTCTACCCCCCTTAAAAAGATTTTCGCCCCTGGAATTAAACTAGTATCAGCACTAAACAGATGCGGATACTTACGTTTCATCTGATCTTCACGCTCTCACGTGAATTCAGGTCCACATTTCGAATTCTACCAAACCTTGACGATGGCAATTCTACTACGCTTTAACTTCTTGAACTCTCGTTCCAAGATTTCCATAGGCTCTTTCACAAAATTCAATTTAGCATCAACTTGGATCTCATCCAAAGGCACTTGCAGTGTTGGATCAGCCAAACACTTCTTAAGGTTCGACATGTGAAACGTGTCATGAATACCACTCAATTCCTCAGGCAACCTAAGTCTATGGGCGACCGGACCGATCTGCTAAATGATCTCAAAGGGTCCGACAAACCTAGGTGCTAACTTTCCTTTCTTCCTAAAGCGTACCACACCTTTCTAAGGTGACACTTTGAGCAAGACATACTTACCTACACTGAACTATAAGGGTTTTCTCCTTTTGTCAGCATAACTCTTTTGACGATCACGCACAGCCTTAAGCCTATCCTTAATCTACGAGATCTTCTCAGTAGTCTCTTGCACTAACTCAGGTCCTATCAACTGACCTTCTCCTACCTCTACCCACATAATCGGCGAACTGTACTTTTTCTACAACATCCAAAACTACTCACATTCACACACTTAATGTATAAAATTGTAAAAAGAAAAACAACAGCAACAAACTATGAACATCCCAAACTCCCCTAAATACTATTACTCATTACACATACTAACCAATTAATATATATACTACCCTAAAACCCCCCCCACCCCAACAACCAAAACAACAAACCTACATTATTATTTTTGTCATCTACAAATTACTACTTTAACAAATTCAAATCTATTCCATCCCAACCACTCTTATGTCCCCTACCTCTACTCAATAGCCATACCCAAAACACCAACACCCACTAATATACTATAATCTGACATATACTTCTTTACCTCACAATACTCAATACACTGATAAACACTGCTACAATACTACCATACTCCAACTACTACTCATCCTCTCAGTACCAGCCACTCTCTCACACTCTTTCGCTGTCTCCTCTATGCGTCACGCACTAGTACTCTGTCTGTGATATCCATCCTCCATGTCCATGATCCATATCAACTGCCCCCCCACATATCTGTCTTATCTCACTCCGTACAATCCTTCCTATACTATGTCTACTACCCAACAGATCTTGTCGTTTCTAAGTCCCAGTCATAATCGGCGAACGATACTTTCTTCCATACAAAGCCTCAAACGACGCACATCTCACACTAGAATGATAACTATTGTTATATGAAAACTCAACCAACTAAAGATGAACATCCCAACTTCCCCTAAAGTCTAGGACGCATGCCCTCAACATGTCTTCCAAGGTTTTGATTGTACGCTCAATCTAACCGTCAGTTTGAGGGTGGTAAGCCATACTAATGTCTAAACGGGTTCCTAATGCCTCTTGCATTGACTGCCAAAACCTCGATGTGAAACGACTATCACGATTAGATATGATCGAGATTGGCACACCATGTCTAGCAACGATCTCATTCAGGTACAACCTAGCCAATCTATCCATCTTATAATCCTCACGCGTAGGTAGAAAATGAGCAGACTTAGCCAATCAGTCCACAATGACCTAGATTATGTCATGCCCACTACTAGTCCTTGGTAACTTAGTTACAAAATTTATGGCTATTCTTTCCCATTTCCACTTGGGAATCTCAGGTTGCTGCAGCTAGGGGTGTCACTAGGGTCGGGTCAACCCGACCCGAACCCGAACTCGATTATGCTAAACGGGTCGGGTTTTAACGGGTTTAAAAATGTCGCGGGTTGATTTCACCCGAACCCGCCAACCCGCTAATGTAATAGGGTCGGATTAGGGTTTAAAAAAAATAGTTTGCGGGTTCGCGGGTCAACCCTATTAGACCCTACAAGAGATTAAAAATTATTAAGTTTAACCTTTTTTTAAAAAGGCCAAAGCCCATTTACTGAATATACATGGAAGACGTTTGGTTATCTCACACCACCAAACCTTCGTTCCACTTCCCACAATAACCTTCTGTAGACTAAAACCTTCATTCCCACTTCCCACTTATCAATTATCATCATCATTCGTTCCAGTTTTCAAATCATGTGTAAACCAAGCGTGTTAGTGAAGTCGTATTGACATTGGGCATCGGCAAAAATAATATTACAAGTTATATATAACAATTCCAAAAATGTTATTGTTGCAATTTCATGGTACGTCCACAGAGTAGTTCCAGATTACGAGTATTTATTCCAGGCAAAATTCCATTGAAACGAAGTTCAACTTCAACCCGCAAACCCGAATTACTCGACCCGCAAAACCCGCAACCCGCCAAACCCGAACCCGACACACCCGATTATGCTAAACGGGTCGGGTTTTAACGGGTTTAAAAATGTCGCGGGTTGATTTCACCCGAACCCGCCAACCCGCTAATGTAATAGGGTCGGATTAGGGTTTAAAAAAAATAGTTTGCGGGTTCGCGGGTCAACCCTCTTAGCCCCTGCAAGCCAGACGGCCTTTGATGCTTAGCCTTAACCTTCAAACAAGTCAAACACCTACTAACATAAACAACTATATCCTTTTTCATTCCTGGCTACCAATACCTATCTTTAAGGTCATAATACATCTTATCAGCTACTGGGTGTACAGAGTACTTCGACTTATGGGCTTCATCCATTATCAGGGTTCTCACATCACCCTTCAAAGGAAGCCATATTCGATCTAAGTAGTACAACGCTCCATCACTCTTATGCTCTATCATCTCATCTAGCCCTCTCTGCAATCCTGCAGACTTATCAAATGCCTCCTTCTGAGCCGCCGGTATCCTATCCTTGATACTCGACTGAAGGGTCATATTTACAGCTCGAACTCTCTTAGGTTTCACTTTCTCTTTCCTACTCAGTGCATCAGTGATGACATCAAATAACATCACATTTATATCATCATATATCCCGAATAAACTAACCACTTTTGTATAATTATTGAAAAAATGTGTACTTAATTATGTAAAAGTGTTATTTGTAGTAATTGAGGAGTGGTTTGTGAAGACATGCTAAAAGGCGCATATTTTGGAGCTAAAACAAAGAAATTTGAAGATTACTCCTTTCTGACCAATACGCCGTATCCAAGTAAAGAGACACGGCGTATCAGCGCCAAGTCTTCACAAGAAAATGCGTATTCATAATTCCTAATACGGCGTATCCACCTTCTGCCATACACCGTATCCATGAAAATAACTATTCAGAGATACGAAGATATTATTATTTTGGGAATGTATATTATATTGATCATAAACTTTGCGTGCACTCCAATGGATACACCCTAATACGCTATATTGGCCTAGCCTAATACGGCATATCCAAGCTTTTTCAGAGGTTATAAATAGAGGAATCAAAAACGAATTTTCGGTGTGCAAAATCATATTCTTCATACCACACACATAAAAGACAATTTTCTGAAGATAAGAAGAGCAACAAAGGTCAAGCATCAATCACGATTCCATAGAAGACACCATGTAATTTCCTTACTATTGTAATCATTTAATTTTTGGTATCATTCGGTAAAACGTTTAGTTTACCTTGGTTATTTGATCACACTTGTATAATTACAATGGTTATGGGCTAATACCTTTGGGTATTAGCCATCTTAATGAAGATTTAATGTTTATTTGTTTTAAAATCAATTTTCTCAATTTATCGTTAAAAGTCTAATTATGCTTATCACATGATACTTGTTTACGTGTTTGAATATCCGACCTATCATTCAACTGGGTCTAGTTACGCCTAACAAGTAAGCTAGATATTGGGATAGCTCTCTATATCGTGTTTTATATTACTGGACCAATAGGATCACAAGTAACGTTTTGTCTTTGTTTTTAAATTAAGAGCTTAGTTGGACCGGCAGGTGACCCGTAATGTTTCAACAAGTATGTTCTTGATTAACCGACAAAGATTTGAATAGTGGACTACCAGTATATAAAATACCGTCAAACAATAAGTGGGTAAAGTCCCGATAGGCTAGGGTTTATCAAGATCACCATTGCTATAATCCCTAGATAGATTATAATTAAACTAAAGGATGCTTTATGCAAATGCGTTAATTGTGACAAGATTCAACGTGTCTAGGTCTTAGGATGATGTCCCGCTTAAGTCTTAAGAATGATATGCCGCTTCGAGATAAGAAATAATTGCACTAAATAAACAAACCAGCATTTAATTAGATTTAATAGGGCTAATAAAATTTTCTATTTTTTGGCTTGTACCGCCCTTTTATCTTTTAGTTGTTTTCTTGCATGTTTATTATGTTTAGAATTGATTATTGTCACCATAAAACTTGTGCCAGTCTCTCAGGCTAAAAACCCCCCATATCTGTTAGAAGCGTATATAGCATAGGTTTAACAAGTAATTAGATTTAACTTAACTAGAGTAATTAAAATATTGATATATTATAAGGTTAACAACCTCGCTCTTAGTGTTCGACACCCTACTTACCATGAAACTCTACCTGATCGGGTACACTGCCCGTTAAAGTGTTGTTTTAGGATAAGTCGGCTAAATATAAATTTAAAACTTGGTAATCAATAAAATGACCCTACACGACAACACATCAAGTTTTTGGCGCCGTTGCCGGGGAGTGAAAAAGTTTAACCTTTAATTTTATTAGTATTTCTAACCATTAGATTAACCTAATTAGTGTAATTTAATTCTGTTCGTAATTAATTTAATTGTGTGATTTAATTGTGTGTTTAAATTCTAGCTCTATTTAATTGCTTTCATAAAGTACTATGCCTTGTAGTTCGTTTCTTGGTTTCTGAATTCAACATAGGTTTATCATGGATGATCTAAACATCACCATGGAAGAATACATCAGACTCGAAGAAGAAAAGGCTCGAAGACAAGGTCGAACATTTGATTGGCAAACTGCCAGGTATGGAAAGATGGAACATTATGAAAATGAGGACGATAGTTTCACGGATCTCAAAACTGAATACTCAGCTATAGTCTTTGACGATGCGTTTGATACAACATTATCATGTGAACCTACGGTAAGTCCTTTTAACAATAACAAAATTGACTTTAAAATTTCATTTGACAAATCCAACGATGAAGATTACAGGGTAGTTTTTGACGAAAATTCATTTTCTTGTAAAATAATTTATGTCGACAATTTAAAAACGGATTCTGAAGATGAGAATGATAAAGTCAACATGCCGTCATCTTCGTCACCAGAACTTACGATTGGTTACTTTGACCATTTAGAATTCTTTAAAGACTTTAAGAATGAATTCCCAGCCATCGTTTATAATGATTTAAGTTTAAATCTGACCCACTAAGTGAACCCTCTGTAAGTTCTCAACATATCGATAAATTCGAAACGTCATTGTTCGAATATGATGAAAATGAGCAAAATGTTTTATTCCTTAATGACTCATTTTCTCTAAACGTAATTTTTTCTAATAATCCAAAAAAGATCAGGGACAATGATGACAATATCGATATAACACGAATTTCTGGAAGTAACATTGACACTAAAAGATCAAACGAACTTCCGAAAACCAATCACGATAAAACCAATAATTTTTTCATCAAATTTTTTATCATAACATTGGATGCTAATATCGTGAGCTGGAATTATTTTAACAACTGGATGCCATTAAATCTCATCAAAAATTTATATGTGCCATTTGGCATCCCGTTCGACCCTAAACGGTATTATAAGGATGGTGCTCACACAAGGATATTGCGGAGGCCAAGGTATGTTTTTCTTTACTCTGTTAAAATCTTTAGAAAATTGTCCCCACAAATGAATACGGCGTATCATGGCAACATATATACGCTGTATCCACCATTTTTAATCACTTTGACTTAGTCAACAAATAATGTCCAATCTGACGTATTCATCATGGGTATAAAACCCCACTTAATATGCCGTGTAGAAAACTTATGTAATCAATAACACCAAAGAACAATGAAGAAATTGTAGAGAGAGAAAGTGGTTGGAAGGATACTTCTAGTGAGAGAAAGTAAACAAGAAATACACACTTAGATTATGAGAAAAATGAAATAACCAACCAACACCCTCTCCACACATGGAGATGGTATTTATACCTATTACATAACCGGCCAAAGGCTTGGTGCATGGGCTTTCTATGGGCTTTTGCTTATTTAGGCTATTTAGTTTCCAAATATTGCTATACGAGCTATCTAACGATATAATAGAAGTGACCGATACTTTTCGTGATCTTAACAATATCCCCCTAAGGGAGGTCACTCCATTTTACAAAAACTTAAGCCTAGCATACTATGCTTTTTATTCAGTCTTGTGCTCACAGACTTAATTTCTTTACTTCAACTTGTGAACATGTTGTAGTGATCTTTGACTTTAGGCTTGACTTGTTATGTGAATCTTGAACTTCTTTGAGATCATCAACCAAGCATAATCTCTTATCATCATCTTATGATCTTTTGCCTTCTTGTGATCTTGTAACTTCTGGACCAACATGCTTATATTGTTCTTAATGTTGAAAGCGTGTGTAACCATCTTTCTTGATATTCTTTAACTTTAACATTTCATCACTTTATGTAGGATGTACGATATCAACTTAATACTTCGTCGCTTCAAGAAAGATGTACAGTATCAGAGTAGCGGAAGTCTTGAAACATGTACTTGAGCTTTCATGATGTCTTTATATATGTCGGTCGAGTATGAGCATGTGGTATTGGCTTCGACTTGTCATCGGGAAGCTGCTACCACCGTCAGGAAACCTACATGAATAAGTTAGTTATATACAACATATATGGACGAAAGTGGCTTTGTCACTTCATCAAATACGATTGTAGCAACCACGGTTCCTCGTTACTCAGTATAAATACTGCATGTGATCAGTTAGAATTCTGAAGAATCTCATTGACAGGGTTTCGTAGCTGCGCTAGCCGTTCTTATTACCAGAGCATCTCAAAGCATACAACACAGTATGAATAAACCAGTAAGTTACTATCTTCCCGATTAAGTTGTCAATTCATGTTCAGCTCTGTTATGTCTAGATACCCTTGTGAGGCTTCCTATGGACATAAGATTGAAAATCAATTTAGAAAATTAGTCGGTGTGTCAAATTGCAAACGGTTTTTATGACACACCAATAGTTTTATCTATTTCAAAATTCATCTATTCATAAGCTGGACTGAATCGATATCGAGTATCACAAGCTCGATCCGTATAGGATCTCACAAGTCACCTACCAAGAGCTTGTTTGATGTTGGCTCAAGCAGGATTTCCATCTTCACTGTGAATACTTAAGTATCACTCGGATGTTCTGGCAAAATCACAAGGATAATACGTAGGACTCTTAATATATATATTTCTTGTTTTTTACATTGTGTAAATTAGCAAGCATAATTTTGAAAAGTGTCCTAATGAGATTTATGGATGATCTCTTTTGGCTCTAGACTCAATAGTGCACTTTGGTTTTAGTGATCGGAGGCCGGAGCAGAGTGCCACCTTTTCAATACCAACTAACTCGGAGTGAGAAAGTTGATAGAAATGCGTGTAATCTCTGTGAGAAATGAAACAAAAATCTTTTGAGAGATTCTGAGTGGCTAGGAAGGGTTGTGCATTGCATCACTGGGTCTATGATGTCAGCAATCATCTTTGTGATTCTTGACAGCGGATGTATTAACCCGGTTTCTACCTAAGTGTAAGGAGGGCTTCTTTCTTTTCACCCTTTATCTTAACTTTTCTTTTTAATTCTTCAACCCCTTCACCGCTTACCAAGACTTCATAACTAGTACGTTGTTGGGTTTGTTCCACTACTAGCTCCATCTTAGTCGGCACTTTTCCCTTAATCTCACTTTACTTCTTTTTTCATACCTAAGGATTTCTACACTATCTAGTGGAATATCCCTGGGTAGATCCCTCCGGTTCTGACTGGATCATGAGAATGGATACCTAAGCTTAACCACCTTATAACTCGAATACAATAATTTAAATGGTCGATCTTTGATACTTCCATATTTCAGCCAACACGTAACCATTTGCTCCCCCTTTATATGTGCATCGATTAATCAAAAGAGTTTAGCACATATATAGGATAACATACAATATAGATCTTAAAATTTACATCTTTTAATCATATATTTTAATCACATCTTCTCCCCTTATCAAAAATGTCAAATCTCTTGATATTTTAGATATCAATTGATTCAAATATTCATGGTTTCGGGGAAAAAGATGTCCAATTATTAACAAGCCTATTATTGGAACATTTTAATGCTCTTCCTTAAATTATGAAGGAATAATATGGTATTTGAGTTCGTTAGTTAGAAAATTTTTAAATTTATGAAGAATATCTTGAAAATTCGCACTCAAATACTATATATGCCAAATTATAGTCTACACTATTTATTTACATATTCACATGAATTATTATATACGAGAGATGGACCTGAAATAAGATAGGACGCAATATGACATAATCATATTGTCCGTTCCAGCAGCCTGAGGTCATTCCCGTATTCTCTTCCACCAACAAACTTCTCTAAATTCTGCATCAACCTCCTCTTATAAACCTGCTTGTCGATATCCTGAATCATAACCCAAGCCCTTCGTTTGTCTAAACCGCTCTATTTCCTCTTTGGCATATATTCCATCCTTATTCCCTTAGCAATCTCATTAAGAGCAGACCGAACATCATCAAGCGTGCCATTACTGAATTTATGGAGTTCATCAGCGCGCATCAATCTGTTTCTGTTTATCTGGTCTTTATATATCACTCCTTTAGGGTCTGAATATGCAGTGTATGTGGTCCTGTTTCTAAGATTTGACCTGAATGTGTCTGGCTTGGTAAGGTTGAGCTTCTTTTGGTAACTTTCGACACCTAATTAAAGATCTTCCACCCGCCTTTGAATGACAATCCGTCTTGTGAACATATGTAATGCCACATTCAAGTCATACTATTTGTCAATTGTGAGATTGGTCAGCTTCTGTTGAACAAGTAGAAGTAACATGTCTTCTATGTCTTGTAGGCGAAGTCGTGGGAAATCACCTTCTCTAAACTTGTACAGCTTCTGATCCTCTCGACGAACTTCAATCTCTTCCAAGTGACCATAGTCATACTTCTTCATAATTGAAAGTCTGGTAACCACAATGATTCTTTTCCTGGAGTAGACATCCTTTGTCGAAGTCATGTTGGCAGCAAACCCATAGAAATGTTGACGTTTGGGACCTCAGTGTGAAGTACCCCATTAAACATGTTGATCATATATCACCTTCACGGGACTCCACAAATTTTAAACCAAGTCTTCAATCCATTTGATCTCGTATGTAGCGGCCTTTGTCTTCGTAACTGAAGTTGAGTAATGTCTGCTTAAATCTCCACCTTTTAGATATTCCATGTCATTGTTGATGAAGAAATCATGAGGGATAACTTGACGGCCTTGATGATCTTGAATCAACAGGAGAGGTTTGCTGAGATCAAACGGATATGGTTTGCCTTCACGGTTATGCAGTCGAGTCATTCAGTTGTTGCCTTGGAACATTCTTCAAGATGGTACTCTAATTCTGTAAGACTCTTGCAAGTGCCTTTGAGTAGCTCAAATGCTGGTCCAACAAGAATTTCTTGAGTTAGATCTTTGATGTTGAGCCGATTCAGGACAAATGCAGAGAAGTCAAAAGAGGTATCCATGAGCTCATCAAATAAAGTACGAGGTTCTTTAGCATGAGCAACTTGACTAATCTAGGTCTGAGGAGGTCGAGAGTCAACATGTTGTCTCTTATTCTAATCAGAATCAGGAGTTGGAGGTCTTTTGGGTTTCTTGAACCAATCATCCTTGGTAACCTCCTTGTCAGCGGGTTGTTCATCATTGTTACCCATGTCAAACTCTTGATCCTGTTGCACTCCTGAGTCATGAACTATATGACTTGGCTCCTCTGAAGGAGCAGACTTTCCATAATGCTTATGTTGAGATTGGGAGGCGTCTTTAGAGGTGCTTGAAGACTTCTTTTCCTTTGACCTTGAATCTCTGGATGACTTAGCATCTTTACTTGATTTCCTTCTTTTCGTCCCTCGGTCTGATCCAGCGAAGGGGTCTCGATCTTTGTCTCTATCATCTCGACTCTTTTTCAACAAAAAGACTTCACCATATGAATCAAAGAGATCTTTGTCAGTGTTATAAGACTCGACCAGTGCATCATAAAGCTTCTTTTTATAGTCAACTTTATCATATGACTTGTTCTTCTCCATTATGTCTATCAGTATCTTTGTAAACTCAAACTCGAAGAGTGACGTGGCCGCCTCATAAGTAGACTTTGGTTGTGAGGAAGATCTTGTCAAGACTGCAGCTTCTAATGATTCTGTGATATTTTTCTCTATCACAGGATTTGCAAAATCTGATACTGCTTGAGGGAGAATCTGAGGAAGTTGAGTGTTGACTTCTTCTTTAATCATAGATCTCATTGATGTCTCAACGAGTTCTATGTAAGCATTCTTCTCATCCTGAGCTTCTTGTCTGCAGTCCAAATTTTGTGCTTGAATGTCCTTGTTTATAGCTTCTCCAAGTTTGTTATAAATGTAACGATCAACTATAGCAGGAATGGAGGAGAGAGCTTGAGCATACTGGTCAACCTGCGTTATCTCTGACAGATCTTTTTCCAAGTTGGTGACTCTGTCGTTGAACCTGAATACAGAGGAGAAATCTGAAAGTGAAGTAAATGAGATTGTAGCTTCAGAAGTTGTTGGTGTTGGAGTTGGTGTTGCTTGTTGTAGAAGAGGATTGAAGAACGGAGGTGGTGTAGGGATAATTTTAGTGAAACTAGATGTGATTCAGGAACTGCTGTTGCATGACGAGCTGTGGTGTCCAATAAAGAAGCGACCTCATTGTCAGATGGAGATGGATTTTCAAGATTTAGGAGTTTACTTGTAAAGTCGGAGGAGATAGAAGAACTTTGTACAGGTTCATCAGCCTTCTGTGTGTCAAGAACTGGAGTAATTGTCACATGAGCGTCTTCCTCTACTTGCTCAAACCCTGATTCTTGAGAAACATTTTGTTGTTCTGAAGTACCTTAATCAGCGTCGGCCATCTCAGTATCTTTATTTCCCAAATTCACATTCACATCTTCATACAGCTCCTTAGTGACCTCATCGTCTTCATCATCATCCACCATTTCTTCATCATCAATCTTTTCTTCTTCTTCTTCTTCTTCCATAAGTATCATGTACAGAGCTGAACGATAACAATAACTTGATTCAGTCTTTACCCAGCTTCTATCACTATCAGTCTCTTCGTCATCGTCATTCGTGTTATCACCTTCTTGGTTATCATCATCATTAGCATCATCATCATCATTAGCATCATCATTATTACCATCACTTATATCTTCAAAATCATTTTCATCATCTTCATCTTCTTCTCCACTATCAATCACCCCAAGACTCTTTCTCACTTATTAGATACATATATGGTCATTTTAGAACCCCGGTATAGTTACCATTCATTCCTCTGCACCATCATCTTGAATGTTGCTCATGTAAAACCTATGACAGAGGTGTTTAACCCATCACCAAAGCCACTTGCATGAAACTGTGAAATTGTGTCTTAGTTTCTTTGGTACCACGCTTCAGTTAAATGCAAGGAAAACCTTAGATAATACATCGTAATCCTTTGGCTATTGGCATCAATGGCAGTTTGCTTCTACTTGTCAGATTAAGCCACCTTAGCATGAGTCTCGATTCTGTTACCTTTAGTCTTGAACAGGCTTTTGGCATTGGAGATGTGTCATAATCAGCTTTCTTTCGTACGAAACTTTGGTTTTGGATTATTCTTCTCTGACTAGAAGTAAAAGTATAATAAAGTCTTTATCTATGGATTTCCAAACATTGCTTATGGTTTGTTAATTCCTTGGGATAAAGGACCATATACTTGAGTACTTCATGGACTAAAGATAGCAAACTTATAGCAGTTAAAACATGGTGTTCATCTCGAGCATAGTGCCAAAACATTTTGTTCCTTCTTGAAATAGACTGATCCTTTGACATGAAGTAATCAATAATGATCTTTGTGAATCTAGGGTATGACATCTTATTGGTCTTCTTAGCTTCTTTGTATTTTATCTGGAATAGGAGATCTTCCCAGAGTAGATACACATAGTCGATATTCTTCTATAGATACATACCCCATAGGTAATGTTTAGCCGGGACAGAAAAAACGAGACATTGATCCAGTTTATTTGCCACTAATGCACTGCATTGTAGAAGATGGTAGCAAATGCACTCCATGGTTGTGTAAGCAGTCAGTACTCACATCAAAGAGGTAGCATGATGTCTCTAGAGTGCTCAATATCTCTAATGAAAGAGAGAATATCATGTTCCAGTGGGAGGTCTTCAAACTTTTATCCTAGAATTTTAGGGCAAAACTGGAGAATTTCTCTGAATATATCAACATCGAGAGAGACTTTCTTCTTGTTTATCGTAAATCTGATAGATGACTTATGAATGGAAACTATAGCCTAAAATTCTTGCATATAAATGGTAGGAACATATGCAATGATTAGGAATGCTTGGTAGAAGGGAGTGAGAGCAAGAGCATCCAACACCACTTAAAATGTAGCTTCTTTTGGTTGAATTTCTGTTTTGGAGACTCATGTTGCAATCTCGAACTCAAGACGGTCTGCAGGGGCAACAAAAGCATCATCAAGGGCTTTCTGTTATGCTTAGTGTATTCATTTTTTTGCCTAAGATTTTTAACCAATACAGTTTATATATATAACTAATTTTATATATAATACACTATAAGGCATTTGATTGTTGAATACTTATGCTTGATCCACGTTGTGATATCATTATAATGATTTGGCTCATTAAGGCATTTAGCATGTTTGAATAAGATCTAATCATCCGAAGGGCAACTTAATCTGGGCATAATGTGAATGGCATTAAGACACATAAATGTGCTTCATGGTGAAATGCCAATTCAAACTAAGTTTGTATAGAATAAGGTATCCTCATACATGTTCAGATAAATCCTTGTAGAACCTATATATAGCTTACTAACGTGCTTAATATGCATAATTAACCATTTTAATTAGCTACCTAACTTGAGTTTTAAATTGCCTTCAAAAGAAATTCAATCTTAAAACTCATTGAAATCCATTGCTAAATCGCCTCCTATTGAGGAGTGATAAATCGCCTCCTATAGAGGGTTGTCAAATCGCCTCCTATTGAGGAGTCTTAAATCGCCCCCTATAGAGGGTTTGTAAATAGCTCCTATAAGTTGTTAACTCACCTCCTATAGGGGTGTTGTACAATCGCCATCCAATAGAGGTATTTTATATCCTGTGTAGGCATCTTGTTTAACTTGCCTCGTGAAGGTGTGTTGTTAACTCTCCTTCTAAAGGGAGTTGTTTACTCGCCTTCTGAAGGTGTTGTTAACTCGCCTCTCAAAGGCAGTTGTTAACTCGCCTTCAAAACTTATATTACCACAAACATGAAATTTTAAGTCTTATCACATGATTATTTAACTAGCCTATCATTTATACATCACTCATAAGCATTCATAACAGATTATAACCACAGAAATGACAAGAACATTAAAAAACGAGCATGTTTAATCATTTTAACACATTCATACAAGAAACAACAAACAAGAAATGCCTTTTATGGCTCAAACACATTTAAGGAAGAGAATACAAACGTCCTAGCACAAAACCCACAAACATATTCCACTAAATCCCAAAAACCTAAATTTTCGCATACAAGAATCATTTAAAAACCCCTTTGAACGTTCGACCCATGATTAACTGCAATGGGCGAGTAGTCTATACACATCAAGCATCAAAACCCCTTATTTAATTTTGAAATTGGTCATCTTTTGATTTTCGTGAACCCTAAACCAATTTCTAGGGCAATCGAGCTAAAAATCAAGTTCCAACCTAATTCTTTTTAGCTATGAGTTGTTTAGAAGATAAGGAACACTTTTGTAATTTACCTTGAGGCTTGAAATGGTCTTGTTTGATGGTCTTGGAGATGACGATTTGAATAGAGAGGGAAGAAGAGTTTAAGTGTGTTTGTGTGTGCATTAACAGTGACGAGAGAGAGGGAAAGGGGGTGTTTGTGTTATAACTTTGTAAGTTTGGCACAAATGCCCCCCAAGGTCTTATGTGCTTTCTAATTTCCTTAATCAGTTTCCTAAGGCATACTCTAGTTTCACAAATGGCATAGTTAGTCCCTAGAGTTTACGCTATGATGCTCAGCTACTTATTATTGTTATTTTCTCCCCCTTAAACAATGACTCGTTTTCTTTTTAAAGATCTGTAGTCGTTGTTTGAGTGGTCAAATGTCTTTGAAAATGATTTTCAGATGACTTTTGGATATAAATATATGAAAACAACACCATAGAAAATAAGATTTCTCTTATTTTAACACATAAGCGCACTGACACGTACACTCATGGAATAAAGGAAGCACGGGTTGTGATAACATTAAACCCTAAATGATTTTCTAAACTTTTTCTAATCCTAATTAACTAGATAATAAGTAAAAGCTAAGGAAATTCTAAAACGAGGGTGTTTAAAGCTTAAAAATGAAGAAAATGAGAACGGGAACGAAATCACGTTCTTTAAAAAGTGAACTTTCAAAATATTAACCCTACGAAAGTAAATTTCAAACCTAAGCCTAAAATATGATAAAAGAAAATTTTATAAAAAAGAATTTTATTTTTTTGATTATTTTTCTATTTTTTATGATTTTTTTTAAAGTTTTTAATGAAAAAAAATGATTAAAAATAGCAAAGTTAATTCTAAAAATCTGAAAAAAATCACAAAAAGTGTAAAAAGATGAGACAGATTTTCTAAAATTACTAACTTGAAAAATGTTGAAACAATAAGCTCTAATAAGCCAGGTTTAAGCCACGGCTTATTAAAAAGAAAGAAAATGAAAAAGGTGATAAAAGAATTTTGTATGCAATCTATTTCGAAAAAGACCCAAGGGCGCGAGTGGATGGTGTGTGTGTTTGTGAGGCGTGTATGTGATAAGTAGAAGGTCACAGGTTCGAACCTGTGGCCTTTTATTTTTGTTTTTGTTTTTTTGAAAACTTATAAAAGCAAACTTGTAAAATAGCTAAAAACTAACAAATTTTGTAAAAACAACTTTTATGAAAATCTAAAATAAGCTAGAAAAGAGCTTTTAAAACAGACAGAACACTTAACTAATTTTTTTTACTTTTTTCAAAACTTAATACGCTAGAAGCTAAAATAAGCCAAAACTATGGCTAAATAAAGCTACAATCTATACAAAAACTTAACCTGAATAAGCTACATCTTAGACTATAAATAAGCAAAAAAATAAGCCAAAAAGCAATAAATTTCAAATAAGCACTTGTTAAAAAACTGCTACCAAACAGCCTTAAGACAACTTTAGGCTTAATTTTCTATAAACAAACAGATCCTTATGACTTTCTAGCTTATTCATCTAAACCGTTGGCAAAAGCTACTATGAAACATGTCTTAAAAACTATTGAAAAGTAAATGGACAAAAAAAAGCTATTTGAAAACAGCTTATTTACTCAGTACATGCTGAGTGAAAATTTCATTTTTCAAAAGACAAATTGCAAATTACAAAGCTAAAAACAGATGGATAAATAAGCAATTTATTATAAACTAAGCTCATACAGATGAAAATTGACCTTCAATTTACTTATACTCATGAGATCAAAACCTAAAAACTATTTTTACGTACTGATTTTTAAACTTGAAAATGGCTTATAGGCTATATATGACTACTGATGCAATTGACGACTACACTAACCAAAACTTAAACATTGATGCAGCCTACAAAACTATAATTACTACACTTTAGAGAAATTTTTCTACAAACTAAGAGCAAAGAAGGCAAAACCAACAGCTTAAACAGACATGAGCTTAAATTGCTTATACTAATAAAACTAAGACTAACATATCCTAATTACTTATGCTAAATCACTACTTAAGCTGAAAAACTCTATTCAAAACCTTAAATCCTTTTTCTATAAACCTTAAAATGAAGATCTAAGTCATATAAAAGAAACAAAGGGATCTTAGCAGTACAAACTAGAGTTAGTACTGCCTTGACCCAAACACCCCTTTATATCACTAAAATCTATTTTCAGCTTATAGTTTGGAAATTTTAAAGCTCAAAGAAGCAAAACCAGATAATAACAAGCTATTAATAGACCTATTAAGCAGAGACCTATTAATCAGATTTGAACAAACTAAATAAGCTAGAACAATAAGCTAACCATTATTCTACTATTTTTGGATTTTTAAGAAAGTTTTATGACAGATATATAAAACTAAGATTCTATTCTACAAATCAAACACATTAAACATCTAATAACTATATTAAGCATCAATAAACTAATCTAAACATGAATAAGCAAGTAATAAGCAATGATAAGCTGAAATTCAAAATTAAGCTATAAAAAGAAATTGAGAACTTACAAGAGCCTTTGCTCTAAACAAGGCTTATCAAAATGCTCTTATGAGCTATCAACAAGCTCCAGCTTATCCTAGGATAAGCTGGTGGGGTCCTGAAAGCCCATCCAGTTTCCCTTCCATAATAAGCTGAGGTAAATTTGATTGGAGGATTTGAGTTTATTAAGCTTAGTAAAGCTTTGGTGAGCTTAAATGAGTGTAGCTAGCTTAAGTAGAGATCTAGACAAATTATTAAGAGCTATTTGATCAATTAAGAGCTTATTAAACCATATTGCTTATTAAGTAAAACAGAATTCAACACAAGATTAAAAATAAACTTCAAATTTTATAATGAAAACAGATTACAAAGCTTTTAAATAAAGATTACAAGGATTGAAAACAATAGCAGAAGTTACCTTATCTAAAAATTACATTTAAAAATTACACTAAGCTACACTAATACTACTCCTCGATGATGATGTGAGTGAGGGAGGTCTTGTATTTATAGTCTTGAAAGAAGCTTCCAGGCCTTCTTCGCACGCTCCTCTTAGCTTTGATCATCACCCTTTATTTATTGCCAATCATTGGATATCCTCTTGTTGCCGTTAGAACAAAAGTGATTCACACGGATTGCCAAGGTGGCAATCCTTGTGTTAAAGGCTTTGTGCTTCTTTTGGCATGATTTTAGTGCAAATTTCTCATCAAGGTGTGTTTTTAGTTTTTGGATACATACTGGCATTTCCCTTGCAAACTTGACCAAATAAGGAGCCATTGATGATGTTTTATGATGTTGACTGAGGGCCTTTGGTGTTTTAGAATCATTTGGGCCACGTTGGATTGAGTGGGAGTGAGATTTTACTCTTTGATTTAACGCGAGGTTAAATTTGGGGAAGAAGGTAAACAATAACTCGCGCCTTTTCCTTTTTATATGTTTGTTTGACCCGAGTTTAAATTCGTTGACCTGGGCTTTGACTTTGGGCTTTTAATATATAAAAGGGATATGGGCCGTGTGTTTTGGTTTAGTATAAAAGGGTTAAATTTGGGCTTTGTTTTAAAGCTAATGACCGTTAGTCTTTTATAATAAAAGGACTAACGGTGTTAGGGTTTTAAGGACTTTGGTTGAAATTGATTTAACATTAAGGCTCATTTGGGTATTTTGAAGATTTTTGGCATTTTGTGGGTTGACCAAGAGTTGACTTTTGCTGACTTTGATGACCTTTTGATGGAAAACTCCTGGCTCTTGTGCACTTTATCCGTATCGTGTCCGTGTTTGTCCGATTTTGACCGTTTTCTTGTGATTTTTGCAATATCCGTACCTACACATCACAAATGACAAAACAAGCAATATACAAGCATAATTTGCATAATTTGTTCATTTTAGGGCCATTTTTGGTATAAAAATGATATGTGATTTGTCACATATCAGGGGTGTTTGTGTTATAACTTTATAAGTTTGGCACAAATACCCCCTAAGGTCTTATGTGCTTTCTAGTTTCCTTAATCAGTTTCCTAAGGCATACCATAGTTTCACAAATGGCATAGTTAGTCCCTAGAGTTTACACTATGATGCTCAGCTACTTATGATTGCTATTTTCTCCCTAAAAGACATAAACACATAACATTTAAGGCACAAATAAGCTAAAATTAATTAACTCCCCTTTAATTGTTAATCCGTCATTGTTTAAAACCTTTTCCTTTATCACAAACTGATTTTATGAAGAAGATATTTGACATTTTCTCTCCCTCAAACAATGACCCGTTTTCTATTCAAAGAACTATAATCGTTGTTTGAGTGGTCAAATGTCTTTGAAAATGATTTTCAGATGACTTTTTGATATAAATATTTGAAAAAACAACACCATAGAAAATAAGATTTATCTTATTTTAACACATAAGCGCACTGACACGTACACTTATAGAATAAAAGAAGCACGGGTTGTGATGCAAAAATAAATCACAAGCTTTGCAAGGTCATAAAGTAACTCATGCCCAAATTAAATTCTCGTTGTTAGGCCTAGTTTTTCATTTTTGAACTACTACCATAAGAGGTGATTGGGTTTGCTCTCGGAAATAATAGCAAGCCATTTTTGCATTTTTTAAAAAACTATTGAACTTCTCTCCGAACTTCATTTACAGACTCGTATCATTATTAAAGACATTTCTAAGGCCGTAAATGTTTTTCGATTTTCAAAGTACATGCCATAGATCCATATATTTATATATTTCTGAATTTTTAATTTTTAATTTTGTTTGTTTTTAAATTTATAAAGGTAAAGAAAACTCTTTTTTTTGCTTTTGTGTTATATATATATAAAAAAAATAGTCATAATATACAGAGATATAAGAATAGTATCTCACTATCTTCGCTTCATCTGCCAGTTCTTTCAGAGTCTCAGGAGTAAAACTTCTCATCCCCAGCTTGTCGATAAAGAATTCTATTCTTTGCTGAAAGTTACATTTATCTAAAAATTACATTTAAAAATTACACTAAGCTACACTAATACTACTCCTCGATGATGATGTGAGTGAGGGAGGTCTTGTATTTATAGTCTTGAAAGAAGCTTCCAGGCCTTCTTCGCACGCTCCTCTTAGCTTTGATCATCACCCTTTATTTATTGCCAATCATTGGATATCCTCTTGTTGGCGTTAGATCAAAATGTGATCACACGGATTGCCAGCGTGGCAATCCTTGTGTCAGAGGCTTTGTGCTTCTTTTGGCTTGATTTTTTAAGCAAAAATTCTCATCAAGGTGTGTTTGTTTGGATACATACGTGGCATTCCCTTGTTAGAACTTGACCAATAAGGAGCTTTGGAAGATGTTTTTGATGCTGAGCTGGGGCTTGGTGTTTAGAAACATTTAGGCCACGTTGGATTGAGTGGGAGTGGGATTTTACTCTTTGATTTGACGCGAGGTTAAATTTAGGGAAGAAGGTAAACAGTAACTCGCGCCTTTTCCTTTTTATATGTTTGTTTGACCCGAGTTTGAATTCGTTGACCTGGGCTTTGACTTTGGGCTTTTAATATATAAAAGGGATATGGGCCGTGTGTTTTGGTTTAGTATAAAAGGGTTAAATTTGGGCTTTGTTACAAAGATAACGACCGTTAGTCTTTTATAATAAAAGGACTAACGGTGTTAGGGTTTTAAGGACTTAGGGTGAAATTGATTTAACATTAAGGCTCATTTGGGTATTTTGAAGATTTTTGGCATTTTGTGGGTTGACCAAGAGTTGACTTTTGCTGACTTTGATGACCTTTTGATGGAAAACTCCCGGCTCTTGTGCACTTTATCCGTCTCGTGTTCGTGTTTGTCCGGTTTTGACCGTTTTCTTGTGATTTTTGCAATATCCGTACCTACACATCACAAATGACAAAACAAGCAATATACAAGCATAATTTGCACAATTTGTTCATTTTAGGGCCATTTTTGGTATAAAAAGGATATGTGATTTGTCACATATCAGGGGTGTTTGTGTTATAACTTTATAAGTTTGGCACAAATGCCCCCTAAGGTCTTATGTGCTTTCTAGTTTCCTTAATCAGTTTCCTAAGGCATACTATAGTTTCACAAATGGCATAGTTAGTACCTAGAGTTTACACTATGATGCTCAACTACTTATGATTGCTATTTTCTCCCTAAAAGACATAAACACATAACATTTAAGGTACAAATAAGCTAAAATTAATTAACTCCCCTTTAATTGTTAATCCGTCATTGTTTAAAACATTTTCCTTTATCACAAACTGATTTTATGAAGAAGATATTTGACATTTTCTCTCCCTCAAACAATGACCCGTTTTCTATTCAAAGAACCTGGGTAGTCGTTGTTTGAGTGGTCCAAATTTTCTTTGAAAAATGAGTTTCCTAAGAACTTATTTGATATAAATATTTGAAAAAACAACACCATAGAAAATAAGATTTATCTTATTTTAACACATAAGCGCACTGACACATACACTTATAGAATAAAAGAAGCACGGGTTGTGATGCAAAATAATCATAAGCCTTTGCATGGTCATAAAGTAGACCATGCCCGAGAATTAATTCTCGTTGTTAGGACAAGTTTTCTTTTTTGAAATACTTACCTTTAAGATGATGACTGGGTTGCTATCGGAAATAATAGCAAGCCATTTTTGGCATGTTTTAAAAAATTTTGAACTTCTGCTCGAACTTCATTTACAGACTCGTATCATTATTAAATGACATTTCTAAGGCCGTAAATGTTATCGATTTTCAGAAGACATGCCATAGATCCATATTTTTATATTTTTCTAAATTTTTATTTTTTAATTTTGTTTTTTTTAATTTATAAGGAAAGAAAAAACTTTTTTTGTTTTTGTGATTTTATATATATACATAATATACATAGGATATAAGAATAGGTATCACCACTATTCTTAGGCTTCATCTGCCAGTTCTTTCAGAGTCTCAGGATTAAACTCTCAGCCCCCAGCTTGTCGGTAAGGAATCAATATCTTTCTCACATAGACCTTGGTGAAAGATGTCCGCCATCTATTATTCCGTTCCTGACAAGTAAAGCTCGATGGCGCCATTCTTCACTTCCTCTTTTTAAGAAGTGATATATTGGTGTTATATGCATTGACGAGAATGAATGAACCTTGTTGCAGCATAAGGCAATATCGCTTATGTTTTATCGTACTACATTGGAATTTTTATTGAATCCAAGTGCCCTATAGTCAGTAAGATTTGATCTCATCCCAAGACTTAGCACAACAGCCGACAAGGCTATATATTCAGCTGTCCGTACTAGAATATCGCGTGCGCTTTCTGCCTTTTTGATGACCAGCTAACAAGTCTGTCTCCCAATAACTGCATACTTCTAGATGTACTACGTCGTGTATCTTGACAACCCGCATGATCAGCATCTGCAAAAGCTGTTAGAGGAATAGCAGAATCCTTCGAGTACCATAGTCCCTGATTTACGGTTCCTCTTAGGTATCGAAAGATTCTTTTACAGCATGTAGGTTCTTTTCGGTAGGCCATGCCTGATACCGAGCACACATACAAATAGCATATACCAGGTCTGGTCTACTGGATGTTAGGTACATAAGGGTGCCAACCATGCCACGATAATGTGTAGGATCAACGGCTTTCCCTTGTGTATCTTCATCCAGTTTGGATTTCTCTACCATTGGAGTATCTACTGGGTCACAAGAATCCATTTTGTATTTCTTAAGTGATTCTAGAGCATATTTTGATTGGTTTAAAAAGATGCCTCTAGGACTCTGTGAAATTTGTAGTCTTAGAAAAAAATGATATTTTACCCATCATTGACATCTTAAATTTTGAACACATTATCTCAGAAAACTTATCACATAGTTCAGTAGTAGTAAAAGCAAAAATAATATCGTCAACATAGATTTGTACCAGGAGGATATCTTTGCCTTTTCTGCTGATGAACAATGTAGGATCAAGCCTCGTGCCTTTGGAAGAATCCTGTAGCAAGAAACGGTGACATATATCAACACCACGCGTGGAGCCCTGTTTCAACCATATAACTTTTTTTAAGTCCAGTAACACGTAATTAGATTGTTTTGGATCCATAAATCCGTCTGGTTGGCTAACGTAGACTTCTTCATGCAAGATACCATTCAAAAATGCTGTCTTTACATCCATCTGGTAGACGATCATATTCATATGAGCAACAAATGCACGAAACATCCGAATAGCTTCTAGTCTAGCCACGAGAGCAAAGGATTCTTCAAAATCAATTCCCTTTTCCTAACGGTATCCATGAGCTACCAATCTAGCCTTATTTTTCAAGATTCCCCCCAATTCATCCAATTTGACCGTATATAGTACATTTTAGAGTAATTACCATCACTTTATCTGGACGAAGGAAACAAGTTCCAAAACTTCAAGACTTCGTAATTCATGTAGCTCTTCTTTGCATTGTCTCATCCAGCAAGACTGAGTTAGTGCATCTTTAAACGTCTAGGTTTCAACTGGAAGTAGGAAGGCATCATAGTGGCAGAACATAGCTTGTTCGTGTAATTGAAGTCTTATGGAAACGGCTCTAGAAGGCTCACCAATTATATTTTATAACAGATGATCTTTTGTCCATTTACTGAGGTGTTCTGAGATTGGAGCGTCTAAATGCACAGTAGTAGAGATAACATCCGATGATGAGGATTCTTCATAAACGGTTTCATAAATAGGAATGCTAAAATAAGGATCGTTACTCATATGTGTGACCTCAATATCGTATGACTCTTCTTCAGCACTAAGAGGAATTGTTTGGGATTGTGATTGTGAAGTGGTTTGTGAGGTACTTGGTGAGGGTGCATCTTGATCAATAGTTGTTGAGGAAGGTGAATTGGTTGACTCAACAGGAGCTGGAGCTTCTTCTACAGGAACTGGAGAGGCAACGCTAGCTGGAGGAGAGAAGAACTCATCAAATACTGGTTGAAACACAAGATCCCCTTCATGCCTCGATGGTGGTACAAACAGTGCTGAAGGAGGAGGGTTTGGAACGAGTCATGAACTGGGTGTTGCAGGAGTCATCTCATAAAGCGCGGATTCTAAACTGCTTTGTTCAGAAGCCATTGCCGTCAGCTCATCAAAGTCGACATGGATGGTTTCAATGATTTTTCGGGTACATCGATTGTAAATACAGTAAGCTTTCTTCTTTGGAGCATAACTGGTATGCGTATGTAGGCACTAGTCAAATTTATATATGTATAGTATAAATCCCGTGACAATTCTCTCCAATTACTTCTCAAACAAGAGAAAATAAAATGATAAAACCTCACTTAAGAAAACTCAATATATATTTATAACCGGGGAAGTATTTTTCCTTCCGGTCGTAATCCACCGAAGTCGTGAATTGAGATTCGAATAATTCGATTCGTGAGTCAAGAATTGATAAAGATATTTGAACTTTGAATTACTCTACAAAAAAATAGCACCAATTAAACTAAATCAATTAAAGAATTAAAAACCGTTTAACTAATACAAAAATTAATAATCTGAATTAAAACCGAGCTAAAACTGAAAATTTTTTTTTTTTAAAAATCGAAGCACCTACTAGTAACAAATTTTTATACCTATAAAATCACAAATTTAAAAAGAAAATTTTAGGGAAAAAGAATTAGAAATTTTTTACTATTTGAATTTCTATGATTTTTTTAAAAGAAAATGAATTCACTAAAAATAAACTTTTTTCTAAAAATTAACACTAAAATTCTATTTTTATATTTCAAAATTACTAGATGAAAAAGAAAATTTATTACAAAAAAAATTAAGTTCCCAACTATTTTCTATTTTCTATAAATATTTTTAAGAAAAAGCAATTAACTAAAAATCTATTTTAATTTCTAGAAAATACAAATTTAACTGGAAAAATAAAGAAAAATGATTTTTAACTACTTAAAATGTGCAAAAAACTAATGGTATAAAAATGCCTAATTTTGATAAAGCAATTGAACCCTAATTTTACTTATCAAAATCTTAACCCTAATTTTATTAAAACTAATATTAAAAATATAAAAACTATTTTATTAACCTAAAAGAACAGGGTAGAAAATGTAAAGAATGAAAGTAAAGGATAGGCGGGGTAATTAAAAGAAATTTACACTATAGTGAAAACAGACAACCTTTAACTATTGTAAATGTACCAATTAGACCCTACGATTTGGCTTATTTTTGGCTTATCTAAAAAATGAAAATTAGCAAAAACTTAAAACAGCAAAGTTAAACCTGAGCTTATACACTACAACTTTAACAAAAGCACATTGAACTTTTATCAACTAGATAAGCTAGAAATTAAGCTTTTTAATCTGAGTTACAGAAACTAAGGCTTTTCTTTGAAATTTTAACTTTCCTAAACTTTGGCTTATTACTTGCTTAATTCTTAATGAAAATAAAAACCAAAAGAAGCTACATGAAGCTTATAATGTGTACTAAGAATGTCTAAAAAGAAATAAGCTAAAAGTAACTAATTATCAAAGAAATGACTAGAAAAGTAAAGATTCAGGCTTATTACTGATATTAAGCAAATCCTAATAAGCTAACTAGCTCAAATATAGATTCTAGAAACTGAAAATGTGAGAATAAGCTATACTATGAATTTAAAAGAAATCTAGATAAAAGGAATTTAGGAATAACAACTAGAAAATAGAAATCTAAAAGAAATAAGCTAATAATCTAAACTACTAGTTATACTACTTTTGCAAGAAAAATAAGAACTAGACTAGAGCTTCAAAATGAGAGTTAAGAGATGAACTTTGTAAAGCTAATGGAGTACTATTAAGATGCTTAAAACTAAGTTCTAACTCCTAATTACTAGTGCTAAAAAAACAGCTTAAAAATGATAAGCATCAAACAGTACTTACTGAGTAAGTACTGTTTATGCTGATATACTTGGTAAAACTTTTAAATGCAGGCTAAACCTCTAGACTTGGAACTCATGAACTCACTATCTACATGTATCTAAGCCTACATTAACCTAAATTGAACACTAGAATGTTGAAAATCACTAAACTCTAAAACTATTTGACACTTAAACTGTCCTGGTGCTAGTAAAAGCTTTTTAAGCTTTAAACTTTGAAAATTTACAAACTAACTTTCAAAACCTATTTAAAACTTGATTATATCATTTAACAAAACTGACTTATGTAAATTTACCAACTAAAGTTGACTTTAAAAGTCAAAAACACTTAAATCCAAACACTACTTTACATAAACTGTCCAAACTAAATTTCACTTAAAATCTTTTTAAAATCTAAAACTGCTAAATCCTTATATCTACTCTAGCTAAATCTCAACTAATTAAGCTATTTTAGCACTAAAATCTATAGCTTATCTAAACAGAAATAGCTATACTCAGCTAGCTTTTCCTACTATTATGACAGAATCTAACACTTGAGATCTCAAAGAGTTCTAGCTACAACAGCTTAAATCAATTGCATCTCTAAACTAACTAAACAAGATTGAACAGGATTAAGTACAAAAAGTAAACTCAACAAGCTAATGGATTAAGCTATATGTATGCTGAAATCAAAATCAGTAAAAATAACCTTTGAACTTGTAGTCTCTGAACTCTAGCCACTCTTGTTGACAATGTGGGATCAACCGTGCCTTTGGAGAATCCTTGAGATAGCAGAAACGATGACAATAGATCATACCACGCGCGTGGAGCCTGTTTTAACCCATAAATGGCTTTCTTCAGTTTGTACACGTGATTAGGCTTGTCTGGATCCACAAATCCGTCCGGCTGACTAACGTAGACTTCTTCATGTAAGATACCATTTAACAATGTTTTTTCACATCCATCTGGTAGACGGTCATATTCATATGAGCAGCAAACGCGAGAAATATCCAAACGGTCTCTAGTCTAGCAACGAGAGCAAAGGATTCTTCGAAATAAATTCCCTCTTCCTGACGGTATCCATGAGCTACCAATCTAGCCTTGTTTTTCAAGATTCCTTCCAATTCATCCAATTTCACCTAATAAATCCATTTTAAGGTGATAACCATCACTTTATCTGGAAGAGGAACAAGTTCCTAAACTTCAAGACGTTCGAATTCATTTAGCTCTTCTTGCATTGCCTAAATCCAACATGGATGAGTTAATGCTTCTTTGTATGTCTTTGGTTCAACTAAAGTTAAGAAGGCATCATAATAGCAGAACAAGGCTTGTTCATGTAGTTGGAGTCGTGTGGAAACAGGTCTAGAGAGTTCACAAATTATGTTTTGTATCAGATGATCTTTTGTCCATTTTATTAGGTGTTCTGAGATTGGAGCGTCTGGGTGTACAGTAGTAGAGATAACATCCGATGATAAGGATTCTTCATAAACGGTTTCTAAAATTGGAATGCCAAAATAAGGATCGTTACTCATATGTGCAACCTCATGGTCGTGTGACTCTTCTTCAACACTGAGAGGGATTGCTTGGGATTGTGATTGTGGAGTGGTTTGTGAAGTACTTAGAGAAGGTACATATTAATCAACTGATGTTGAGGAAGGTGAACCGGTTAACTCAATAGGAGCTGGAGCTTCTTCTATAGAAACTGGAGAGGTAACGCTAGTTGGAGGAGAGTGGAATTCGTCAAACACTAGCTGAAACACAAGATCCCATTCTTTCCTCGATGGTGGTACAAACGGTGCTGAAGGAGGAGGGTTTGGAACGAGTCCTGAACTGGGTGTTGTAGGAGTCATTTCATGAAGCGCGGGTTCTAAACAGCTTTGTTCAGAAGCCATTACCGTCAGCTCATCAAAGTCGATATGGATGGTTTCAATAATTTTTCGGGTACGTCGGTTGTAAACACGGTAAGCTTTCTTCTTTGGAGCATATCCGATGAAAATACCTATATCAGCTTTAGCTTGAAGTTTGCCCAAATTCTCATTATCATTGTTTAGATAACAAAGTGCACCAAAAAACGTAAAGGTAGGATAAATCGGGTTTTCTATCATGTAAGAGCTCATAAGGAGTTTTTCCATGGTGACGTCGTATAATGGATCGGTTTTAGGTGTAACATGCGGTAGCAACTGCTTCAGCCCATAGATATAAAGGAGCTTTTGCATAGATTAACATTGTATGAGCGGCTTCAACAAGAGTATGATTTCTCCGTTCAACAACACCATTTTGTTTTGGAGTTCACGTAACTGATGTTTCATGAGAGATGCCAACCTGTTCATAGTAGTCTCGCAAAGTGTGATTAACAAACTCAGTTCCATTATCTGTGCGAATGTTCCTTACAGCTGCATTCAATCTAACTTGTATCATTTTCAGAAACTTGATTATAAAATCAGGAGCTTCATCCTTTGATGCTAGAAACTTCACCCATGTGAACCGAGAGTAATCATCTACAATGACGAGGATGTACTTTTTCCCATTTACACTTGCAACACGCATAGGCCCACAAAGATTCATGTGTAGAAGATATAGTTTTTCTTGATCGATGTCTTCAGATTTAGGTTTATGTGATTGCTTCTTGCTTTTTCCCATAGCACATGCAGAATACAAATGGTCCTTTTCTAATTTAAGTCTGGGAAGACCATGTACTAGACCGTTTCTAGCCAAGTGATTTAGACGTCATTATATCCCCAATGGACAGAGAATACAGGTTAGTTCCTCGAGATCCTAAGAGTAAATCAACACCTTCCAAATTACAGACAAAACAAGTGTGTTTTTTGAAGGCTACTTCAAGATCTGAGTCGCAGAATTGACCAACTAAGAATAGATTGTGTCCTAGTCCTTCCACATAATAAACCCTTGGAATTGTGACATTTCCTATTCGATAATCACCATACTCTATAATCTTTGCAACTTGGTCGTTATCAAATTTGACAGCACCAAGAAATTTATGAACAAAATTGATGAGCTGAGAGCGATCTCCGGTCATGTGCTTGGAGCAGCCGGAGTCCAAATACCACAGAACAATTTGGACAACCTGCAATTGATAAAAGAAGAAGAGGATGGATCAACTAAAGTATCGGATCCCCAAGATGTACCGGGTTCCATTCTGTTAGCAGTCATAGATTTTGCAACCTTAGTTTGCTATTAGGAATAAATTTAGGTACTTTAGGTCTCCTCGTATATACTCTAGTTACTACATGTTCTGGTGCAACTACTTCAAGAGGAATGAGAACCCTAAGAGGCACTTTATTAGTTGCGGTAATCCTAGTTAAAGGGCACGTATTTCCAACTAAGGTAAAAGTCCTTCCGGTTGGTTTCCATTTATATCCAACAGAGTTAAACACTTTTCCAGTAGGTTTCCATTCTTTTCTCCTTTTATTTTTCTTAGAGGCAGATTTATTACGCACATTCATACTTTTCTCATGATCAATTAAACACATAGCATGATAAGCATCAAACAAACATTCATTGCATATAGAACAAACAGCCTGAGCACCTTTAACAAGATGCTTTACATGTTCATTACAAACATTTTTAGAATTAGAGTTCTATTTATTAAACTTAGATTTAACTTTCCTAGATTGGACTTTTACTTTATTCTTCTTATTACTACTTGGTGTTCGCGACATCCTATCATTCTTTGTATTGCCTGAAGGCTTTGATCCGCTTGCACTATTAGAAGGTTTTACTCCTGTAGAAGACAATAAAGGTCTGTTAGTTACTTTGGGCATGTTGCTTGATGATGCGACAGTGTCAGTAAATCAAACTATTTTCTTCTTATTGATTAGGCGTGACCACAACTAATTTCTCACTAGGTTTGTGAATATCAAGGCAGGTATCTCTAACATAACCTAGAAACTCTTGAATTAGCTTAACATACATACAAGCTGAGTAGGTTTAACTATCTAAAGGGTTTTGTGATTTAGCTTGTTCAACTACCTCCCTAAGAATAGCAGCTTGTTCCATAGTATGTTTAAGGTAGTATTCATGAGCTTCCCTATTATTATTAACCTTAGGAGCTATAATAACTGGGTCAAGCTTATACATTCCTGGAGCAATAGTGGCAGTCGTTCTCTAGGGGAATAGGTTGGGAAGGCTTGATCACGGTCTAACATAATTCTAAGGGTTAAGGGAAGATTCTTTTTGTGTTTTTATATTTTATGAAAGCAGGTAAAATCATATATTGGAGAGGTGGTTGGTTTTAGTTATTAAATTAAATAATAAACTAAACTACTAGTGATAACAATATAATAAAAGACTGTGTTTATTTAATCATGTATTACTCCCTAGATTGCTTCTCCTAGTGTTGTTGCTTTGTCACACTTGTGATGATCTATGTAATTATTTCCTAAGTCATGAACGAATTACACGAACCCGCCGTCTATTTAATATTCCGTTAAGGCAACGCACAAGTAAGGTAGTATGAAGACTATTACAAGGCCCCTAAGAGTATATTAAATGCATTTAAAATATATTAAGAGTGGATCAACCATATAAGGGGAAAGGTAGTATAAAGACTGTTACCCGATGGTATCCTTTCTACACAATCATGTTTTCCTAGACATATCAACAACGATACAGACAAAAGCTGGTTTTCTAATACCTAACATGCATATTCAACACAAGAAGCAACAACACTAAGATCTACATCCTAGGTTTCAGACAATCATAAATAAACAGAATAGAAGGTTTAGCCAAGCATGTTATAAATAAAGCCAGAACATATAAGAATCACACAACAAGACATATTGAATGATTAAATAAGTCTTACTTGATTAGAACATGAATTGGAGGAAGTACAATTGGGTTTTGAGGCCCTAAAATTATCCCTAACAGCTGCTAAATGAACTAGGGTTCGTACCCTCTTTTTATTCTAAAGTTACACACTTAAAACCCTAATTTCGGGTTTGTATATATAGGAAAATCGTTGTGACGACGTCACGTTTTAATTGTGATGCCGTCGTGACAAGAATATTCTAGATAATGGGCTGGGTCGTACAATCTAACGCCGTCTTGAGATCTTGTGACACCGTCTTGGATATCGTTGTGACGGCATCACATGTAATCTGTGACGCCGTCTCTTGCTTCTAAGGAGAAATTCTTAAGCAATGTTGGTGTAGGTCCGTAGTCTTGTCGGTTTCTTCTCCAAATGAGCCCAAGTCATGTGTATTTCTTCCAAATGCCTTCCAAATGCAAAATACCTAAAAAGGAACGATTAAGTACATATTTTGGGCATAAACACACGATTTAGGGGGTTAAACGGCCCCGAAAAAGTGTATAAAATGACACCTCATCAAATACCCCTACACTTGAGATTTGCTTGTCCTTAAGCAAATGGCTTTTCTATCTAGACAATAACAACATGAGGGGTCATTTTACCTACTCTTTAAAAGTATTTTACAACACAACCTTCTAGACCTCGTAATTAACAGCACGGAAAGTATATACTGGCACCTCACATAAGTGTTTGGGATTCTCTCTTTCACTCGGGTGTATAATAAATTATAACATAAGGGGAAACAGAAAATCAACATTCATTACTTGTCATAGGATATAAATTACCTTAGGCTTGGTAAAGGATCAAACCTCCACCACTAGGCGCAAACATTATTCATTACTATCTAATTATTTACACGAATACACTTTGGTTTGGTTGCTAAGCCAAGACTCGAACGAAGATATACAAACTCTATATAACTCTACATCAATCTCTTTATTTTTTAATAACATAATACATCATAGCTTGGGGTTTATAACACGTACCCCAACACTTGAGCTTTTACATGCTCGATATTTACAATCTAACTAATGACCCGATTTGAGGTGGATCAAAATAACATGGAGATCATTTGACAAACATATTGGGGTATTGACTTAACTTTTCTTCCCTATTCTTCCGAGAAATAAATACTACCATGAATCCCAATCGTCCCAAAACTGTATTTATAAGGATAAAGACTTAGCAACCGTGTACTCAATAATTAACTTGGGTTTAATACAATAATGTACTAAAAATGAGTACATATAAGGTGGGCTAAGGCTTTTTGGGTGTAACGATTGATTTAAGGGTTAACATTGCTCTTCATTAATAGTCCGGATTAACCAGAAAATTACGAGAACCGTGAAAAAGGATAGGCTCAGAGGGTTGTACTAGGGGTATCCTGCACTAATAATGAGTGCATAGAAAGGGTGTGTGATAGTTATATGATCGGTGTGACCATCACAATAATTACAGGTTTGAAACACGAGTTAATCCTAATGCCTCTTATCAAGCAAATCCTAATACTTACTATGCGGTCTCGGGATGCATCACAAAAACAAGTTCTACACAAAGTATTGCTTTTGAAATAGCACTTCAGTATAAAACGTAAGAAAAAAATTCTTTGAAAACATTGCAAAAAGAAAGTGAGAATTTTTTGGCATCATTACAAATCGAAAATGCACATTTGAAACAGACTTATAAAGATTTGTTTGAGTCAATTCAAAGTTCAAGGGTTGAGACTAATCAATGTGATAAAGTTAAAATTAAGTTCGATATGGATAAAATTGAAACTCAAAACATCGAGTTGGAACACCAAGTGGCTTCTTTAATTAAAGAGAATGAACACTTGAAGTTGGTTTACAATTTTTTTTATTCCATCAAAAAGCCAAGAGTTCAGAAAGAAAATGTGAGGTCTACATTGCCTGAATTCGCGATTGATTACATTTTGGGTAAAGATGATTCCTCTCCAAGTTAAATTGTTAAGAGTAATATTTCTGAACTTGAAAAGGAATCGGGGGAGAATATTTATGAAAATGAAAAATGTGAGCTTCAAACAAAGATTGTCGAGCTTAAAAAGATTTTAAGTGAAGAGCCAAAAGATTTTGATGATGTCAAGCTTGAATTGTCAAACAAAACAGCTAAAATTGAAGCGTATTTTGAAAAACTTGAAAATACAAAATTTTTTCTTGAACGACAATTAGCTCGTAAGGTTGATGATTCTAAAGCTAAAAAGGATCAATTTTTGAAAAAAATTAATCATTTGAGGACTCAACTTGAGAATCTGAAAGGGAAGTCTGTGGAAACTAAGTTTGATAAACCTTCGATTTTAGGAAAACCACTTGCTGAAAAACTTTTGATAACATCTCAACTTTCAAAATCATGGTTTACTCCCAAAGTTGTTATGCAAAAGGATTTGTCAAAACCAGTCACTACACAGTCTTTGCATAAAAATGAAAAAGACCAGCTTTTGAAACAAATTGCATCTTTAAAATCAAAATTAGTATCACACGATCTTCATTCTTGTAAAAAAGAATACCATGAGTTGAGAACTTCATATAATGCTTTAAAAGTAAAGTTTGATTCTGTTAATCAGACAAAAAGGAAAACCAAAGTTTCAAATTCTTCAAAAAGGGTTTCTCGGTTTAGAACCTATTATTTGCAAAAAAAGGTTCACACGGGTGAATCCTCAAAACCATTTTCAAAAAGGGTTTCTTAGTTTACAACATATTATTTGCAAAAAGGTAGGAAGTTTTCTAAGAAATCTCAAACTTTTGAAACACCTAATTCTCAAGTGGTTTTTAAGACAAGTGCTTCAAATGCAAAGAATCAAGTTTTTGAAACTCCAAACTCTCGTTTTACACCGGTAAAACAAGTATGGATGTTTTCTATGAGAACTCAAACTTTTGAAACACCTAATTCTTAAGTGGTTTTTAAGACAAGTGCTATAAAAGATAAGAATCAAGTTTTTGTAACTCCACTCTCATTTTACACCGGTAAAACAAGTGTGGAGACCAAAGCAAAGTCATTTGAAATGTTTCAAATATTCCAAACAAGACATACTTTCAATGCAAAACAAGAATGACTATGCTTTGAAAAACAAAAACAATGGAAGATTTTCAAACGTTTCAAAAACCAGTTTTCGGAATGATACATCAAGTGATAATAAAAATTGGAAATTGTTAATACAAATAATGTTTAAAAACGTTATTTATATTTTTTGACCACTCGATGTTTTGATAATAACAAAATGTAAAAACATTTACGATAAAATTAAACGTTTATAAATTACTAATCGTAAAATTATATTTCTAAGACTAACCACTTAAGGTATGGATAAACAAATCATTAAACATGATTAGTGATCAAGAAAATATTTTTCTTAAACCTTACATTTCTACAAAATTGTATTTACAAAAATATATACACAAAATATTTATTCATAAAAGAAATGTTTTATTAAAACAATAAATTTGAAATCAGATTTTTCCCCCCAAAATGGAAGGTTCCAAAACAGATAACACATTCCCCACTAAAAGACAAAAAGAGGAGCGTACTCTATGGGCGGCCCCCTTATAGGCCTGGCGGCCCCCTAATATATTAGGGACCGCCGGGACTGCCAGCAGAGTAACGGCTCTTTTTGTCTCCTATAAATACTGGGTCACCCCATCTGAAAAACACAACCTTTTGTCACGAATTTTCTCAGATATACTTTTCTCTCTTCTTTCTTTCTTTCTCAAACACATATCTTGATCACTAACATATCTTGATCATGTTTCAAGTGGATTAATTACCCTCTTCCTCCTCCCATTCTTCTAATCAAAGTTGCACGAGAAGAACATCGTATTCATCCTAGAAATGAACTGTTATCAAGTGATCTCTTTCCGCCTCCTCAAGATCACAAATCTTCATTATATTTTCTTTGTGGTATTGTGTAAATTGGATTATGTGTAGATCCAATAGTGTAAATTATGTATTTGTGTGAATTAGATTGTGTGTCAATCCAAGAGTATATATCTTGTGAGCGCGTAAAGACTTAGTGAAGTCTTAGATTGGTTCTAGCTAAGATTAGGACTCGATGTCACAACCGACCCCCGCCAAGGCGGAATCGCAAGGCATGATCAATAGGCATCATCATGACACAAGGTATCAAAATAAAAAAAACTAAAAATGACATTTATTAAACTTCAAAATCAAAGCGTGTTATGATAACGCCCAAAACAACAATCCATCATATAATGCATGAAGAACAAAACATAACAAGTTCAAATAAAAACTAAAACAGATAAATCATAGACTCCGCATGCAAGCCTATGGTCCAGATAACTCCTCTTCCTAACTCTTCACACGTTTTGCTCACCTGAAAATGATGCTTAAAATGTCAACATAATTGTTGGTGAGAGTTACAGGTTTAAGACACACTTATGAAACCACGATCAATAAAAAAAATATTTACGAACATATATGCATGGCTATTCTATCACAAACCAAATTCACAATTATCTGGGGTGGATCGTACCCCTCCGTCCCACAATCCATCTCCGCGCAAGACTAACCCACTTGACTAGCTAAGTCCGTTCGGGTTCACACTAGGCCATGCCATTCTCGCATGCACATGCCTTACCATAATTCATAACACATAGCAATCATATAGTTCGACACTTAAAAACACATATCACGGTTCATAATTTAAAACAGTTTTGATCAATAGGCATCATCCAAACTCTTTAATTAACCTTGCAAAGAATCTAAACAAAATAATACACACATATGTTACCATCGATTAGGTCACACACCCAAGTCGACGTAACAATCACAACGATGGATAATCTATATCATATCTTAATTCAATACTCTCTACTAATACTCCTCCATACTTGCTAACCTCAAAATTAAACCTCACACACCTTACTTCTTCTCAACAACTTTCTGCATTTTATCTCCGCCCCCGTTTTTATAGTCACAAGATGACTCTAAATAAAATACTTAAACACAACCTAATTATTTTCTTTTTCCCTTACATCTCCATAGCTCCGCTAATTGAGTTGTGAGCTTTCTTAACGATTTTTTTTAGAAAAATAATAATGAGTCTAACTATTTATAAAAATTTTCAACATCACACACAAAGTGTCCATATATTAAAACCTGATTCGACTTTCAAAAAGTTTAGCTTGAGCAGACCCATTTAAACACTTAGGAAAATTCTACAAAAATTCCAGAAAATTATAAACATCATGAACATGCTACAGTAGTAAGCCCATCAATTAAAAAGATGTTTTGATATGGTTTTTGACCTTACAAACACAACTCAGAATCTGCCCTGAAAACTCTATTTTGACAAAGAACCTTGTTTGATTAATTTGACTAAGTTCCACTCACTTTTAAATTCACGAAAACGGTTATAGAGTTGGTGAAAGTAGAAGACCTCCTGTAGATAATTTTAGGCTTAAGAAAATCAATAAAAGTTATCCGTATGATCGAGATATGGCTCTCGCAAGATGACCTAAAATTATGCCCAGATTTCAGTTACGAATTTAACATGATAAACCCTAATTATTCACATCTAAACCCTAATTAAACCCTAAAACAATTTTTAATGTTTAAAACCCATTAATTACATTATTAATTACATAACATAATCATAAATATAAAACCCTAACCCATCCTCGATGATTGTTACATGATTAAAACTTAATTGAATTGAAAAAGGTTTAAAAAATGGATACCTTAAAGCTTAGAAATCAAAACCCTAAAATTTTTAGGTTTTCCCTTGCTCATTGTGTTGATCGTCCGGACAGAGAGAGAGAGGAGAGGAGAAAAGTAATTTTTGATTTAGTTATGATTGGTATTTATATATGGCTTAAAGGAATAATTAACCCGAATTAAAATTGAGTTTGACTAAAATTTGTTTTCTCTCCCTTGTTTTTATCTTCTTCCTCCCCTCCTCACCCTATCTGGTTGATCCACAACACACCATACCCCCTTTTTTTATTATTATTTACACAAAAACCCTTTAATTTAGTTATTTTTATAAAAATATTTACTTATTTTACTAAACCTTGAACTTTCTAACTAGTTTTCAAACTAATCTAAATAGCAATTATTTTAAAATCTATAAAATACTACACTAATATACATAATATTAATTACATATACATAATACGTACACAGAATATTACGAATACGACATTTGAAACTTCGTAAAGCCTTCAAATGATTTCATTTCCACAAGTACCATGATTCACCACTCATGTACTTCTATCTCATACACATATAAAACGCATAAAACACTTAATGACACATATAAACTGAATTATACAGGCTTCAACTAACCTGCTAAAATCTCAGTTGTCATACTCGACATCTAGCTTAGTGTCGAAAAAGAAAGTAAGCGACATGTAAACGGTTTTATCCGCCTAAAGGGAGCTTATTGACATAGTAAAATCTCAAGTGGAGTACCCGGGGAGTAAGTAGGTGCGAAGAGAGTGTTTCTTACCTGAACCACTAAAAAATCTTGATAGTCTTGGTTTTGATCGTTTCTTCCTTATCTCTTTTATATTGTTATTGTTTATTTAGTTCATTACATTATATAGTTTAGTTGTGATTCATATTGTTGATTGATTGACATACAACTCGAATCAAACCATTTTATAAGCAAAGTCTTAAAACGGATAATTAACCGGTAAACTATTCAACCCCCCTTCTAGTTTCCTACAATTGGTATCAGAGCCAAGGTCACTCAAGATTTTTAAAATATACTGTATTTTAAAGCTTGGATCGATCTATGGATTCCGACAAATATCTAGAAGGGCAATCCATGCAAAGACCACCACTTTTTGAAAGTGATAGTTTTATTTATTGGAAAAATAGATTCAAGACATATGTTAAATCAAAAGATCTAGATCTTTGGCATGTTATTACCGATGGTGATTTTCAACCTATTGTACAAAATCCGGAAACCAAATTAGATGAGGTTATCCCTTTTGAAAAACAAACCGATGATCTCAAAAAGAAACTTGCAAAAAATAATGAAGCTAAAATGGTTATTTACAATGCTTTGCCTAGAAAAGAATATGAAAGAATTTTCATGTGTAATACGGCAAAAGAAATTTGGAAAACTTTGTTAATCACCCATCAAGGTAATAGCCAAGTCAAAGATAATAAGATCGACCTTTTGGTTCAACAATATGAACAATTCGTCATTTCTGAAGACGAATCTATAGATAGTGCTTTTGCTAGATTTAATACTATTATTACTAGTCTTAAAGCTCTTGATGAAGGTTATTCTAGCAAAAACTACGTAAGGAAGTTTCTTAGGGCTCTACATCCTAAATGGAGAGCAAAGGTCACGGCGATTGAAGAGTCGAAAGACTTAACGTCACTATCTCTTGATGAGCTTATCGGGAACCTCAAAGTTTACGAAATGATCATCAAGAAAGATTCCAAAATAGTCAAAGCAAAAGTTGAAAGGAAATCTATTGCTTTAAAGGCTAAGAAAGAATCTAGTGATGAAGAGTGTTCAACTTCCGGTAGTGAAGACGAAGAGTACGCCATGGCGGTAAGAGACTTCAAGAAGTTCTTTAAAAGAAGAGGTAGATTCGTGAGACAACCTCGGAACGACAAAAAGACGTTCCAAAGAAGCCGTGATGACAAGAACGGTAAAAGTGATAGAAAATGCTTTAGATGCGGCGACCCGAATCATCTTATTGGAGAATGTCCAAAACCACCGAAAGACAAGAACCAAAGAGCTTTTGTCGGAGGCTCTTGGAGCGATAGCGGTGAAGAAGATGATGAGAAGGTCAAAAATGAAACGTGTCTCGTAGCTCATGCATCAAGTGAGGTATGTTTCCAAAATACTCTACTGTTTCAGTATAAAATTCATCAATTGATGATTGAAGCTTAGATCCAATGAATATGAATAAATAAATGCCTAAATTATGCAAAATGATTTTAAAGATAATCACTAAGAACAAAAGGTTAAAAGCTACTAGAAATAATTTTGAAAATGAGCTTAGAGAATTAAAAGATAAATTGTTCACACTCGAGAAAAATAAGGGAGTTAATCTCGATTGTGCAAAGTGTCATACACTTAAAATTGAGAATGAAAAACTCAAAGAAGAATATACTAGATTAAATAAATTTGAAAAGAGTACACATTGCTTAAATGAAATGTTAAGTAATCAAAAACCCTCCAGTAATAAATTAGGTTTAGGGTTTAATTCATTTGAAGCATCATCTAGTGGAACTAAGTAATTAAATTTGTGAAAGCTCAGAAAAAGACGTCTTTTGATGGAGGTCCCATAAATATAGGTGGCCCCCAAATTGACCAGGTGGCCCCTAAAATAATTATGGGACCACCACCAGCAACGCCTAGATCTGAGAAAATTGTGTCTTTTCAAAAATCTATTTTGGGTCCTAGATTGTAAACAAAGTCAAAATTCCTGTTGCTAGTGACAATGAAGTTAAACAATTCTATAAGTCATTGTCAAAACCCAGAGTTAGATTTTCAAAACCTAATTTTAGATCAAAAACTCCACCTCCTAGAAGAGTCAATAATAATTATTCTCGTCCTAAAACACCGCAACCAAAAAGACATGTTGGTCGACAAAACCAACCTCATGGCTTTCCCGTAA